>APFE030380284.1:18494-68146 GCA_000404065.3 Pinus taeda
AAAAAAAAATTCCAAGAAATAATACAAATTTCTTAATGCAAAATTCAAATTATGAATAACCTTCTTTTTTTAATTAAAAAAAAAAAATTCAAAAATTAAATTAAATTTTAAATCATTCATACATCCTAACCTGATCATACCTAAAACTTAACAAGGTGTGACCTCAAAATTGAGACCACTCATTATCATTCATCATCATAATGAAATTTATGTGTGAAAGCTTATAACGTGATCTAAATTTCTATCCGAAAGCTTATAAGTATTAGAAAAACAAAGAGATGCACAAGAATGAAATCAAATTTATTTTATCAAACTGCTTGGACAACCAGTACATTATATAGGCGCACATAAACAAATTTTAGGACAATCTCGATCCAAATAATTCGGATCACCAAATCACAAAAAAAACTACGAAGACACAACTCATGATAGATAGACTCAAACACTAACTACGAGAATACAACTCATCAACTCTATCTGTATATAACTTCTACATTATTCCAACATCACCCCTTAATGGAGAAATAGATTTTGAACCATGCTTAGTTGTTGTCTAAATATTTCAAACTTCATCTTTCCAAGAGGCTTGGTAAAAATGTCAGCTACATTCTCACTTGTATTACAATAGACTAAATGAATCTCATTTGATTGTATCTTTTCTCTTGCAAATTGATGTTTGACTTCAATATGTTTAGTTCTTGCATGATACATTGGATTATTTTCCAGCTCCATGGAACTTTGGTTGTCACATTTAATACTTTTTGGTCCTCTTTGTTTTTCTCCAACATCTTCAAGAATCATCCTTAACCAAATAAATTCATAGGTTGCATTGGTCAAGGCTTTTTATCACCTTATGTGGATGACAAAGAAACAGTTAGTTGTTTCTTGTTGCTCCATGATATGGCCCCCAATCCTAAATTGAATGCATATACAAGGTCAATCTTCTATCAACAGGATTTCCAGCACAATCTGAATTAGAAAAACCTGCCAGCCCAACATCAGATTGATCAGGATAAAAAATACCAAAATAAAGTGTTCCCTTCAAATATCGAAGGGCTTTCTCTGCTGCTTTCCAATGGCTTTCATAAGGATTAGCTATAAATTAACTAAGGATGCTCACAGAATATGTTATATCTGGCCTGGTAGTGGTGAGGTAGTTCAAAATTGCCACCAATTGACAATTCAAATCTCCATTCACTTCTTTCGATCCATCATCATTGTATAACTTGACATTCTATTCTAAAGGAGTAGACATTGGTTTACATCCAAACATATGAAATCTTTCAAGGATTGTCTTTGCATATTTTATTTCTGTGATGATTGTCTTACGAGATTCCATCCAAATTTCAAGACCCAAAAAATAATGCAATTCACCAAGATCCTTCATTTCAAATACCTGTGACAACTGAATTTTAGTTTCTTCAATCAACCTGAGTGCACTACCTGTTATGATAAGATCATCAACATACAAAGGTATCAAAGAAATATTCCCATCTTCATCTCTCTTGATGTACAATTTAGGATCACTTTTGCTTCTCACAAAACCTTTTTCATAAAAGAATCAATCAATTTTGACATACCAAGATCTTGGTGCTTGTTTTAAACCATACAAAGCTTTCTTTAACCTGTAAACAAGATGCTCCTATCCCTTCTTTTCAAATCCTTCAGGCTGAACCAAATAAACTTCTTCTTTTAATTCACCATTCAAGAAAGCAAGTTTGACATATAACCGATGCATTCTCCAATTTTTTTTTTTGTAGATAATGCAATCATGATTCTAATTGTATTTTGTTTAGCTACAGATGCAAAAGTATCTTCATAATAAATGCCTTCATTTTGTGAATAGCCTTTTGGAACCAATCTAGCTTTATACTTATCAATACTACCATCAGCATTAAACTTTGGTTTGAACAACCATTTACATCTTATGGGTACTTTATCTTTGGGAAATTATGTTAATTACCATGTGTCATTCTTCATTATAGAGTTGTATTCCTCATTCATTGCATCTCCCCATTATTTATATTCTTTAGCTTCTTCATAACTTGAGGGTTCTACAACGTTCATTACATGAGATATTAATCCATAATATTTATACCTTATATGTGGCTGAATTTGATGTGATGACCTCCTTAGAGTTTTACTGCTTTCATCCTTCTTCCTGCTTTGTGAAGTCTCTTTTTGTCTTCTTGGAGTGTCATGACTGTTGGATGATTCTTACTCTTGAACTTGTACTTGTTCATGTATCTATTGTTGTACCTGTTCATGTTCTTGTTCAAACTTTCTTCTATTTTGACATAATCATCAATATCATGCCAGACACCCATGTTATTCATTTTATCACCTTCATCTACATTTTCATGAAACACCACATCCCTACTTGCAAGTAATCTATGTAAAGTAGAATCAAACAACTTGTTTAACTTTTAATAATCATAATAACCAATGAATGTGCACTTAATTGATTTTGCATCAAGTTTTCTTCTTTCATCTTTTGGAATATGTGCAAATGCCTTGCATCCAAAAACTCTTAAATGATTCACTTTTGGTTTATATCCATAAAATTCTTCACAAGGTTATTTTAGATCTAAAATTTTGGTTGGACTCCTATTTTTCAAATAAATAGTTGTATTAATGGCCTCAACCCAAAAACCATTAGAGATATTTTTACCTTGAAGCATGCTTTGTGCACATTCCACTAGTGTTCTATTTTTCCTCTTAGCAACTCCATTTTGTTGAGGTGTATGAGGCACTGTAAATTGTTATATAATCCCATGACTTTTGCAATATTAATTAAAAGATCTTGATTTGTATTCTCCCCTCTGATCAGATCTGAGAATTTTGATGTACTTCCCAGTTTGATTTTCCACCATGTTTTTGAATTCCTTAAAATATTCAAAAGCATCATTTTTATTTCTTATGAAATAGACCCAAGTGTAGATCTATCATAAAAAAATAAGATAGTGCAATGCTCTTGCAAGATATCTAGTTTGCATAGGTCCACACATCAATATGAATTAATTCAAGTACTTCTCTTTGCCTTTTTTCTTCATGTATAGGAAATTCCTCTCTATGTTGTGTGCCAAGTGCACATGCTTCACATTTAAATTGACTATTCTTCATAACAGGAAGACCTTCAACCATTGTTTTTCTATGAAGTAGCATTAAATCATTGTGATTTAAATTTCCATACCTTTGATGCCATAACTTTTCGATTCACATTGTTGTAGATGTTAATGCTTGATGGCCTGTCCTAGTCACATTCAATGTATACAAGCCTCCAACTCTAGTACCTGTGGTAATAACCTTATAGAGATCATGGATATCTTTAAAAACACACAATGATTTGACAAATTCCACCTTTAGATCTTGATCAACAATAGTAGAAACAAAAATTAAATTCTTTTTATACCAGGAACATACATCACATCATGGATCTGTCTCTCTTTTCCATTAGGCAACGTCACACCTATTGTTCCATAACCTTGAACTTGAAGGGATCTATTATCTCCTAGATAAAGACATGCTCCATCAGTGTTCTAATGATATTCATCAAACCAATCCATATTACAAGACATATGGAATGAAGCACCAAAATCAATGAACTAAGCATTCACATCATCAGTCTCAGCAGACAATGTGGCATAAGAAGCAAACAATTTGAGATTTTTAAATCCATCATTTATTGAGGTGTCTTTGTCAAACAAAAATCCCATTATACCTTTTGTTTCTATGTTTAGACTCATTATATTTCCTTTCATAGCAATCTTTATCATGGTGTCCAAGCTTTGCCACAATAATAACAATCATCATTTCTTTTATCATGAACTGTAAATTTAGATTATGCCATACCTTTCTTCTTTTTTTGAAACGTTCTTCCTTTGCTTTTTTCCGATCACTTGCCTTTGTATGGTTGCTTACCCTTGGATACCAATGCCAAACCTGAATTGTTTGAGCCGAAATTGAAGTTATTCATCCTCTCTTCCTCTTGTAGAATAATACTTATCATTTCATCAAAAATAGGAGGCTTCTCCTTAGATGAAATACTTGAAACAAAAATTTGATAATATTTCACTAAGCCATTTAATGTGATAGTGACCAAGTCAGTACTGGATACCTTTTCACTAATGTCTCCTAACTTATCACTTAGCTCTTTGACACAGGAAATGAAATTTCTTATACTTTCATGGCCTCTATTTTAATTGGCAAAATCTGGGTCTTCAAGAACAAAATATGGTTACTATTAGATGTTTCATACAAGCTTTTGAGAACATCCCATGTTTCTTTGGATTTTTTACAGTCCCTAATATGAGGAATGATGTTGTCCTTAACTGGAATTCGTAGAAACAACTTTGCCTTTGTTTTCCCTTTTTCCCAATCTGGAATATCTGCAGCAACAGTGGGTTTGTGCTCCGCCCCACTCACTATGTACCACAAATTATTTCCCTCTAAAACTGTTAATACTTTGAATTTCCAATTTGCATAATTTCCTCCATCAAGCCTTGTGGACTCATTCAAATACGTTTCAACCATAATATTTTAAATAATGACAAAAAGAATTGTCCCCAATCAACAAAATGCACCCAAATCCACAAGATCTACACCCAAATTCATGAGATCCAAAACCAAATACACATGATCTAAAAGAAACAAGACTTAATATTACTTTCAATAAAAAAACAAAGCTAAAATTGCTTCTTATTTCTACTTTTTTTACCAAACCCTGTTTCCAAAACTTTTTTCCCCTTTTTAATCAAATACCTCTTTTTACCAACAATTTTTAACTTTCACCCCAAAAAAAAATATTTAACTCCTTATAGCACTTAAATTCTTTTTCACCATGAAAAATTGAATCCCATACAACTCCTTTGATTTACTGTGCTATTCTCTTCATAAAACAATAAATTCACTTTATGGATTGGAAAATCATTTTGGAAACATAATAATCAACAAAAGACTCATCACCATGGATAGAATATGAGTGGAATAAAGATCCAACTTCTTCTCACACCTTCTACTACTTACGCATAGGTTTACAAATAACTTCACAAACTTCACGTCGCCCCTCGTATAGTGAGCGCATCAAACTCTCCACAATTTTATGCCCAAAATAACCACCTAACAACAATGGATAGTGACAATCAGATTTGTCTACAGTCTCAGCCTTTAAAAAAAAATGGAGAGTAACTGTGTAAAAACAAGCTCTTAGAGTTGTTGATCTCACTACCCTCACAGATCTGGGTCTTCTTGTTCTTAGATCTGAAGCCTCACTATATCTCCCTCTCTGGGTCCGATACCATATTAGAAAAACAAAGATATGCACAATAATGAAATCAAATTTCATTGATCAAATTTCTTGGACAACCAATACATTATATAGGCACACATAGACATCTTCTAGGACAATCTAGATCCAAATAATTTAGATCACCAACTCACAAAACAAACTATGAAGACACAACTCATGATAGATAAACTCAAACACTAACTATGAGAATATATCTCTGACAACTCTATTAGAAAAACAAAGAGATGCACAAGAATGGAATCAAATTTCATTGGTAATTAATCTAACCTATCTTGATTGAAGGAAATGGAAATCTAAATTTTACCAACTATTGTTGGGGGACGCGTAGCTAGAGTTTCTGAGATTTATAGAGTTTGATCCTAATGGAGGGCCATAGAGGAGGGATATCCACTCCCTCGTACAAGGACATCGTTGCCAGCAGAGGTAAATCACCATTGGGTAATGTTAGAGGTTCTACGGAGGAAGAAACAAGAAATAACGAAAAGTAGACATATGGGGTCAAGATCAAGGAAAATAGAAGAACAAAGGACAAGGAGGAAGAAGACAAAAGCCAGGAAACAAGAGAAAAAAAAACAAAAGGGACCTTGCAGACACAAAACGGAGATCACTCCTATAGTAGTATGAAATGATCCTGCACTGCAGGCACACAGGGAACACATGGGGACTTACGCTATAGTTTGTAAATTCATGGGATTATGGCCCACTGAAAAAGGCTTTACAGACATGGATCAAGTATCACTAGGAACCCAAAGGAAGCATCGACCTCCATCTTGGATCAAAGGGATTTTTCACCGTGGTGTTCACAAATATCAAAGACAAAGACAAAATATTCGAAGGAGGACCATATTTTTATGTATCAGCTGGCCTCTATATGCGGCCTTGGATGATGAACTTTGTTCTAGAGCAGGAAACGTTCACTTCGGTACATGTTTGGGTAAGGCACTATTCTCTACCTCTTGATTACTGGCAAATTGAATCACTTGTTGCCATAGGCAACAATGTAGGTCATTTTGTCAAAGCTTTGGAAGCCACAAGAAGGGGAAAATATACTTCCTATGCAACGATTTGTGTGTAAATGAATCTATCGGGAGCTCTTCTGGATTAAGTTATCTTGGAAGTCTTTGATGAGGAATGGTTGAAAACTATGGACTATGAGCATATCCCGTTCAGATGTCGTAAATCCCACGAGCATGGACACTTGTTTAGAGACTGTCCTCTTAGTAAAGTAGACAACAAGAGCAAACCTAATACAATGAAGGACACAGAAAGCTTTCAAAAAGTGGTAAGCAGAGGAAAAGGAGGTAAAAAAGGACCAAAAAAACAACGTAATGAGGGGCAAAAGGTCAATCATAATAAGTTTCAAGCACTGTAAGAGAGTGAAGAAATGACAAAAGAAGACCAATCTATGGAGGAAGACCCTAATGAAAAGGAGAAGGAGGAAGACTACAACCCAACACAAGATATTGGTAATAAGAAAGAGACTATGAGGAGTGAAACAGAACCAGAGATGGATCAGGAAATGACCCAGAGTGAAATGGATATGGAGGACCATGAACTTTAGGAAATTATAGATAAGGAACACCTAGATATGGAAAGGTTCTTGATGCACGGAACCACAAGAGGGATAGATTCATTACCTCAAGAAGAATACAACAAAATACAACAGTTGTTTTTATGGAAAACTCAGGAAAGGGCGTTTGGTAAAGGAAAAACCATTGACAAGCTGGAGTACAGAGGTGTGAAAGCAATGAAATCAACTCCAGGATTAGCTACTAGAAATGGGGGAAAGAAGAGGGGCAGGAAAAAGTAGAAGGAGCTCTTGATGGAGTGTGGAAAGCTAATGATAGATTCGGGTAAGATGAAAGACCTAACCAATTACTCCTTTACAAATATTTAATCATCAAGTTCACATATTGGAATATCAGAGGTCTAGGTAGTAAAAGAAAAAAAAGAATGCTTAGTTATAGAATGAAACAAGAAATACCGGATATGATCTTCATCCAGGAAACAAAATGCTCCATTCAGAAATTAAAACTAATCCATAGCGAATGGCTCAATAGCTTTGAGTTTCTAGAAGTTAAAGTAGAGAACATAGTGGGGGGCATTCTCACTCTTTGGTAGCCCCAAAAAGTCAGCATAATAGATGCAGAGGCATCTAGAAATTATTTATTAGTGGTTATTCAACCAGTGGGGGTTTCGGAAACCTTCCTGGTCACAAATGTTTACGGTCCGCAAAGAATAGATGATAAACTGAGATTGCTAAAATCCCTTATGGATCTCAGGAACAGACGAAATGGAATTCCTTGGATCATGGGAGGGGATTTTAACATGATCAAATCTCTTTTGGAAAAAAAAGGAGGTGCCAAAGTGCTAAACAAAGACTCCTTAGTGTTCCGATCATTCACAGATAATATGAAACTGGATGATTCAGAAATGAGCAATGGCCTTTTTACTTGGAATAACAAAAGAGGAGGTGAGGCACAGGTAGCCTCTAAGTTAGATAGGTTTATGATATCAGAGGAGCTTATGCTTATAGATAAAGAAATAATAACACGATTTATTCCCTTTGGAAGCTTAGATCACTGGCTGATTCAATTGGAAATCAAGGGTGTTGATTCTCCCTGGAATAGACCCTTCAGATTTGAGAATATCTCGCTCTCCCACCCAGATTTCATCAGTAACATTGAAAAAAGGTGGTCTAAAGACATGTGATTCCAAGGATAAAAAATGTACCTCCTTCATAAAATACTAAAGCACATTAAGTTCAGGCTCAAAGAATGGAACAAGAAGGATTTTAGTAACATTTTTGTGGACAAAAAATCAGTGGAAATCAAAATTCAGAAACTCAACCAGGCACTGATCAAAGATGGATTTGAAAAATTCAAAAGTGATCAGGCTGATAAACACCATCAAGAATGGGAGAATTTATGCAAACAAGAGGAAATATTTTGGAGGCAAAAGTCTAGAGTTCAATGGCTCAAAGAAGGAGAGCGTAATACAAGTTTTTTCCACAGATTTGCTATGGCTAATAGAGCATACAACATAATCTCTATAATAAAGGATGAGGATGGGGAGCTTCATATCACTCATAGGGATATTTAAGTTGTGTTTGTTCAGCATTTCTGAGGCATCAGTCGAGAAAACAATCTAGACAGGGAATAATCCATCAGGGAAATTACAAGGCATATCCCTACGCTGGTGTCTAGAGAGGACAATTTTAACCTAAATAGACCAGTAACTGAAGAGGAGGTTAGCGAGGTTCTCAAAGACATGAAAAATGGCAAAGCACTAGGCTTGGATGGTTTTAATGTGGATTCTTGTAAAGCTTGTTGGAATATAGTCAAACAAGATATTTTGAATGTGGTGGAGGATTCTAGGAGGAGCAAAACTATGTTGAAAGCCTTCAACACCTCCTTCATTTCCCTGATCCCCAAACAGGACTCAGCTCAAATTGTAGATAAGTACAGACTCATAGATTTATATAATGTGGTTTACAAGATAATATCCAAGGTAGTGGCTAAGAGACTCAAACCTCTCCTTCCTTCTTTAGTGTAAGAGGAATAATGAGGTTATGTGGAGGGCAGACAAATTTCAAATAACATTATTCAAGCCCATGAGGTGGTTTGCATGCTAACCAGGAAAATCCAGGTAGGGATGATCATGCAATTAGATAATGCCGAAGTGTATGACAAGGTTAATTGGATTTACATCAAGAAGATTCTCATTGCTTTTGGGTTTGATCACAACTGGGTCATATGGGTTATGGATCTGGTGACTTCTTCCAGCTTTTCAATTTTGGTGAATGGCTCTCCCTCAGAGATCTTCATTAATTCTAGAGGCCTTAGGCAGGGAGATCCACTCTCTCCATTTCTCTTCATCCTCATGTGTTATCGGGAAATCTAGTGTTTATGCAGAGCTGTTAGTCCCACTAAGACGAGTAGCTATCTTAGAAACAAACAGATTAAAGTTACTTTCGCCTTCTTTTATGAGAAGTAGATAGGAGAGGAGCAAAGAATGCCAACCTTGACCTTTCTCTTGGTTCTCAGCTTGTTCCTTCTCCTCTTTGACAGATGTTTTCTACTCTTCCCTTATCCACTCCACCTCAAAGAGTACCTGTAAAGTCAAGATAGCATAATACCTTCAAAGTGCAGAAACCTACAGTCATAAACAATATAGGACCAGATATTTATTGACCACATAGATGCACATATCAGATAACATACAAGAATCTATAGGAAAACTCGAATAGCTTTATTGATATAGAGGTTAGAAGAGAGGATTATGCAACCCATTGATCTGACCCAGTTTCATGCTCCTAGCATGAAAGCCCTTCTTCACCTCATGAAAAGCTTAGATCACCCAACACTATGATATTGCACCAGGAAACCAAGAGCACCTCCTTACAAGATACAAGATTCAAACCTTTGGATCTCTGGGATGAGGGATCCATATATAGATGATTGCAGGGGGGTGAGTTAGCTTCTGGGGTTGTGATTAGTGTCCTCTCTCTGATAGTTCTTGATTCCACTTGGAGATTGATGATCTCTTACTCATCCCTGGGTGAATTCAGATAGGCAAGTGTCACAGGAGAAGTTTCTGGAAGATTCCATGATCATCCACCTAGCAAACTGTCTCTGCCATTTTTCTAATCTCGCCCATCGCACCCTACAAAAGGGCTTTCTAGTATGCATGGCACTTTTTACACTGAGTAGCTGAGATGCATTGCATCCTCTGAACTGGGTAGTGTGTATGGTCTAGTTTTCACCATTTCTGAGCAGTTTTCTGTGGAGAACTTCTAGGAGATGATGTAATCAGCTGACCTTGTTCCTTTAGGGCATGAAACAACACTTTTAGGGACTCAGGAGCCCTTGCTTTATGGACATATGTGATTGGGGTTGCAGTGCCCAAATATGTTTATAATAGTTGCCCCCTAAAGCATGAGGTCGTAGATATTTGATGTCGGGTGAAATGCTTTATCATGAGGATAAGAGGTTCTTTCTAACTGGAAGGCGGCCTCTAATAAGATACAATATAATACATTATCTTCATAAAATTTTCATGATCTAGTTGAGGCGGGCATTCCCATGCTCATATTTATAAATTCATTTTCATGTACATAGGACAGACAACCATCTGTTTGGCAGACTGATTATTATGGTAGAGCCATCATCCTTTGACTTGGATGATCATCTGTGCAGCAATGATGTACATTTGATGTCTTTATTTTCCTCAATATATTGCAGCTCGGATGGATGAAACTAGATCCGAGGTATTCAAACTCATCCAATCTTTGCCCGAAGTACAAGTCGATCCATGTGAAAAATGTTCTAGAGTCAAACATGGTAAGACATCGCCTGATTACCAGCCAATGATGTAAGTTGTTAACAGGGACGAGAGGAATCACTGATAATGATGGTGACCCTCAAGGTACTACAGTACAATTTGCGTGGTGTGAAAAAGGGACTTGGCGTCAAACACCAAACAAAATCTTTCAGTCGAAGGCCATTGATGACAAATTGTCACCGAAAGTGAGAAACTTGCCATTGAGGCATGCAAGCTTCAAAGTACTGAAAGGATTGTTCCTAAGTCAACTTCTTGGATAATGAGTTGTTGTCAACAAGAAGTAACCCATCGTAGGAAGGCCTTAATGAATCCCACATCTATAACACGAAATGGAGAAAATGATTTTTGAGGTGAAAATAATTTGATGATACAGGGTTCAGGGTGGTGGTCATGAAAGGATGGAGCATGAAGGTATTGTAGCAGATGAGACACAAGATGGGTTGGTGAATTCTCTGATCGACTTCTGTTGAACATATCAGTGACACGGAAATGGATTGGTAGCGTTAACCCCAAATATGGATGGTACGGTGGACCAATGGTAATATGACCGATGAACAGAATAACCCAACTCGACTCAATCATGGTGATAGAGTGAAAGTGTCATGTTCAAGAGTGACTCACTACCAACAAAGTTTCTTCAAGTTTTCTTCCCAATCTTTCCCCAGTCATTGCTGACCAATACCTCTTTATTTTTTTCAATCTTGAGGAGGATAACATATGCTTGTTGTTTAATTTACCCTTCACGCAAACCCGTCACTATGTTTTAACAAGCTTAGCAACAGTGAAACTCGTTCTTGTCTACATGGAAAAGTTTGTTGCTATTGGCTTTAACAAGTTTAACGACAAAGACAACTCGGTCCTTTTTCATTTTTATAGAGTCTGAAAATGGATGGAAAGAAAACTCTGATAATCCTTTTTCGTCATATAATCCCTTAATTCCGAAAAAAGTATAAAATAATACGAAAGGGATGAATTTTCGATAGTTTTAATGAGTCGAACAAGACAAGCGCTTGATCTTTTTGTGTAGTAATCCCTCAGGTCCAAAAAGATTAAAATCTAGAGGATGGATAGCACTCCCGGTAGCTTTAATGAGCTGGAGAAGCCAACTACTTGGCAATCTTTTCATATTTTACGATTCAGGTGAAAAGAGCTTAAAGGAGACTTTTCTTTGAGGAACAAGTGATATATTCAGGTAGCTGCTAACTCCAGGTATGGTTTGGAACTTTCCAATCATGGCAGTGTCACAAGGATGGCTAACAGAATCACTCTTCGTAGCTTCTCCTCAAAACGGTAAACAATAAAATGGAGGCGCATGATTGGCTAAAACAGAGTGGAGGTGATGGCAGGAACATGACCAGGGATCAAAAGCTGATGATAATGCATTCTCAATGGTTATTTACCAGAGGTTGGTTCATTTTTTAGTGAGCTTAAACTCTGTGGAAACATTTGCTCATTGCTTCGGTTTAATTTTTAACGAGCTTGAACTTTGCATAAAAACTTCTCATGATAATGGTCATTGAAATTAGATCCATTGTTAACACTATGTTCTTTTGACAGTTGTACTACCTGTTCAAATGCTCCATAAAATTGATTAGAAATGAAAATACATGTTTGAAAAATGAGTTAAAACACTAATACCCTACTCAAATTACGTGAAAAGTAACTTAAAAGTGGTTTTTACCCCTGATTTTACCATTTCATTTGAACTTGAGATTGTTGGAGCTTTGGAGGTGTTTTCCCCCTTGATTTTCACTAGATGATTCCGTGAGATTCTGTTGCTGACTCTTGGCGCCGTCTGGACCAAGTAGGACCTAAACCTGTGCTATTTAGCTGCATTCCTTTCTTTTTGAATTCTGAGCATGTTTCCCTGTCTTCCTGAGCCTCTAGAGTTTGAACAATTTGCTCTGGCTCCCATCGCACCCTGTGTACATCGAAAGGTGTGTTGCATACTGGGCTGGCCACTCGCCAGCCAATATGCATCGCTCCTAGTACACAGCTAGGGTGCAATGGGCGCAAGGAGGCAACTTTATGCACTGTTTTCTCATATAAATTTTGCCTTTTTTTTTTCCAAATCAGGATCCTGACTCTTCTCTTGTTTGTTTTCAGATATTCATCAGAGCAAAATGGTTGTTACATGGTGAGAAAGCGAGCATGAAGAATAGGACATGGTTTCTTTACATGATCCAGGTATGGTAACTGCACTGTGGAACTGTGGTTTGCTCAAGTTCTTCTACATCTCTAGCATGAGGCAACAAATCAACTTGTTGCAATATTTTCTCAGTGCATGGGATCCTACCAACCAGGTGTTCCAGATTAGAGGCAAATCCATCCCCTTGACTATCGTGGACATCTATTTTTGGACCGGTTTATCAAGGCGTGGTGCCCCTCTCACTATCAGGTTCCGCCCGTGGGGGAAAATCCATGAGGGATTATATTCCCCAATACTGTAGAGAAGGATCTCAGCCGAGTAGGGACGGCAAGATCAACATTCGAGATTTCACTCACCGGTCTCTAAGGACCATCTTGTTCACCTTTGCTAGACTGGCTAGCAGTGTGGCTCTTCTTTTGTCCAACAGGTCCTATATGCAGTATGCCTTAGAATGCCTTGAACCAAAAGTGTTCAACTGGTGTGATGCAGTACTCCTTGTAATAAAAGAACAACTTACCAAGGTGAAAAATGGGTGATCTAAGAACTTTGGCTATGGTTCCATTTTGACTTCTTTTGCCTTGGAGAAGATCCCACTGATGCAGCCACAGTACATTTCACTTGGTTTACCGCCACCGACTGAGCCACGGATGCAGAGATGGGTTGACCTTATGGCTCGACATGCTAGTCAGCCACAAGTTTCTTTTTCTAATGTTTTCTTTGAGTGGTTCAACCATCAGGAGATGGTTTATGTCGAGTGTCCATATGCTAGTATGGATTTCCGGGGTGACCCATATTTGGTGTTTCCGACTGGTGAGCAGTGGAGTGCTATAGGCAAAATTTCTAACCATATCCCTATTTATCACTTTTATAATGTTCTCATGCTTTCTCTTATAAAGACTAATCAAGACTCATGTGCTCATGCAAATATTGGACTGATGCGACCAGCAGTGCGCCTGAGAGCACCAACTGACGTTCCCATAGGAGAAGCCATAGGGAGGGTTGTCCTTCGCGACATAGATGTGGCTGAGAACCTTGCAGAATTGTAGGATCAAATTAGAGGCCTCACTCTTGGTATCCTGGATGTGAGGACTGACGAGCTGCCTCTTGGATTATAGTGACATACTACTAGCGTGCCACGTCGATGGACTAGGCTTTTACGCATGATTGCGCAAGGGGTGACTTGTTATCACCAGCACCAATAGACTAGGGTGCCCACTAGTATTTTGAGTTTTTGCATTATTTGACTGATTTTGTCTCAGACACAGAACATTATGTGTAAACCATAAACAATTATATATATATTTTTTATTTTTGGAGCTTCATTTTGGTTAAGTTACATGATCCTGATGCAAATATTGATGAAATGTTTTTCTTTTATAAATGTCGCAAATGTCTATCTAACACATAATTTGCCAATGAATCTGTTAATGTGTTTAGGTTTCTGGAAATATGCTGATATTGGATTCAATCGAACTGTCTTTCCAAAATCTTGACCCTTAGGAACATGCAATAGATAGCTGGATTCCATACAGAATAGATATGGGTGAGCTATAGAATGACGAGCTGTGAGTCTAGCCTGACAACCAATCGGCATATGCCACGTGTGATGGCATCAGAGAGGAGCTCTATCAACCCATTGTATTCAATGATGTTGTTTGTTGATCGGCCAATACATGCCCCTTTGAAACTCACTAGCTTGCCGCTTGGATCAAAAATGGCCCAGGCCGCAGAAGATAGGTTTTGCAAACTACGGCTTGCTCCGTCGGCATATCCAACAAATTATTCCAATGGGTTCAACATCTGTAACAAATGAAAAAATGGATCATCTAACCAAAACGATTGCTCTTAGCGAGAACAAAAATGTAACAAAAGCATAGGGGTTACTATACTGAGTGAAGCATACTAACCCTTAAGATACAACCTGTTGTGGGGCTACACCAGTGGAATTCCATCATAATCCACTAATTCATAGGCTCCTTTTGCTAATACAAACTTAAAAATATAGGGGCCCATCCATAAAGGCTTGAACTTACCTGCTCTTAACTTGTCGGACTCCTGGTGATAAAGTAAGACTAGGTCGCCTTTTGAGAAGACACGGGGTTTGACATTCTTGTCAAACTGCGCATTGACTCATTTCTTATGGGCTTCATTAGCCAAGGTGGCATTACGATGGGTTTCATCCAATTGGATTAATTCCAAGAAACGAGCCTCCTCTTCTGAAGTTCCGGGGAGAAGGTCGACTGCGAGTTTCAGGGACGAGATTTCTCACTGAATCGGTAAGATTGCTTCTAGGCCATACACCAATTGAAAAGGTGTAAACTGGTCGCATTCCTTACCGATGTGTGATATGCCCATAAGGCTGAGTATAGGATCAGGTGCCAACTCCATTTATGGACTCCAATCATCCTTTGCAGCATGTGCTTTAGGACCTTGTTGATTGCCTAAACTTGTGTGTTAGCTTGCGGATAATATGGAGTAGAGCTTTTGTGGGACAGTGTTAATTTGGTAGCCAATTCAACCATCATGTGATTGCGAAAATGCGATCCATGATATGTGACTATAGCTTATGGAACATCGAATCTGGAGACTACATGATTGAAAAAGAAAAGAGCAGTCATTTCGCCACTGTTGTTTAATGTAGGCATCGCCTTGGCCCATTTGGTAAAATAGTCTACCGCGACTATAATATACCCATGCCCCCTGACCAAGGTGGGGTTACATAAGTCTATGCCCCAATTTGTGAATGGGCCAACAATGACTACCGGCTGCAGAGGTGCGGGTGGAATTCTGGTTTTGCGATCAAAGATTTGAGAAGCATGGTAACTTCTGACTACGGTTATACAATCCTTGAACATTGTTGGCCAGAAGTATCCTACTCGTAAAATATTTTGAGCCGTAGCATAACTAGATTGATGCCCCCCACACGTGCCTGAATGACAATCATTAAGGACTTTTTCGGCCTCCTCATGCGTGAGGCACCTCTGCAGAACTGTATCGATACCACGACGGGAAAGCGTATCACTGATGATCATGTAGTATTTTTCTTGGTATCGAGTACGTCGCTGCTCTGAACGAGAGGTATTAGACCTATATGTTTGGGTCTGGTGATAAATGATTATATCTCCATACCACGGATCACTTGAAGATATCAGAAACAAATATTCATCCATGATTGTTGTATTGGATGTTGAATCGTTGGACGACGATGGGAGATCGCATAGTAACTCTGTGAAAACTAGAGATTTCTTTGATTTGGATTTTACAAATTCCAAATCGAACTCTTGCAAACTTGCTATCCATTTGGAATATTTTCCCCCCAGTAACTGTTGTGACAAGATATAAGTCGTGGGGTTGCAATCTGACAAAATGGTAGTTTTTCGAAAGAGGATGTAGTGTCGAAATCTCTGTATCGCTTGAACAGCTACGAAAGCTAGATTTTCAACATAGGAGTACTTAGTTTCTGTATCATTTAAGTTTCGACTTAAATAATAAATGGGATGTTCAATTCCATTGTCTTCTTGAACTAAAACCATTGCTATGGTCATATCTGCTGCAACCAGATACAAGTTATAGTCTTTTTGATAATCAAGAGCATACATTAATGATGCTTTTATTAGGGATTTCTTTAAAGCATCAAAGGAAGCTTGCACGACCTGATCCCAGATGAAGGGTACTCCTTTTTTCAATAGACGAGTAAAACCTTTAGCAAGTTTGGCATATTTTGGAATGAACCTCCTCAGAAAGTTTTCCTTCCCTTGGAGTTTCCGAATCTGAAGCAAATTTGAAGGTGGAGGCAAATCAGAGATTACCTGAACCTCACATGGGTCAAGATGAATCCCGTCCTTTGAGACCAAAAAGCCATTTAAACGGCCAAAACCGAAACAAAACATACATTTGTGTGGATTGAGCCATATCTTGTAGTGTCGGCAACGTAGAAATATCGCTCTCAAATTCTATGGGTGATTAGTCAGCTTTCGCGAATGAGCCAGAAGATCATCGAGATATGGTTGAACGATTTTCTTGATGTCATGGAAGGCATAATCATTGCCCTTTGAAATGTTTCCCCTGCATTCTTTAAACCAAAGGGTAGCTTGCGGTACGCGAATGTTCCCCACGAACAAATAAATGCAGTCTTTGACTGGTCCTATGGGCGGATATTTATTTGATTATACCCGGAAAATCCATCCATAAATGAAAAGATTTCACATCTGGCGCATTCATCAATTATCTGGTTGATGAAGGGTGTAGGGTAGTTGTCTTTTGGATAAGCTTGGTTTACATCCCTATAATCGACGCACACTCTAATCGTTCCTTGTTTTTCATTACAGGAACAATATTTGATACCCAATCGGTTAGAGGAACCAGGTAGATAAAACCAACATGGAGAAGTTTTCAACTTTCATTTTGATGGCAACGGATTTCTTGGTGTGCACCTGCTGGAGCCATTGTTGTACTGGTTTGACATCTGGATACACCTTAATTTCATGTTCAACTATGCTCGAGTCAATGCCTGGCATTTCTTCATATGACCATGCAAAGACATCTCTGAATTCATGAAAGAGAGAGTAATATATTTCCAGTTTTGAAGGAGAACAATATTTTCCGACATGAATATTCTCTACAACATTCGGTTTGTTCGAGATATTGATGTCGATAGTCTCTTCAATATTGGATAGGTTCCGATCGGAATCCACCATGTTTACAATATTTGATAGAAAATCAAAAACTAAGGGATGATCAAGGTCACTGGAATTATCTTCCTTACAGTCCGGAAGATGGGAACGATTGTGGTAATCTTCCCATGGTGCCCCATCAATCGTCATTGACTAAACAATTCCTTCATCTGTAGGATGTACCTTTGACCAAGGATCTGAAGGGGTGCCATGTTCCTTAGACCTATCTATACAAACTCTTGACAAGCGTTGATTTGGGTTTGCCTCCCATGCCGAAAACATAGATTGCTACAATATTTCTATCGGGCTTGGAGGCAAGACCTCGTGATGATCCATGCTAATATTGTGATCGGTTATCTTCTAAATGGAAGACACCATATTGCAGGTTCCTATCGTGGCTACTTCCGCCAGATTGTTTGGAGGCGGTAGGGTAAAAGTCCCCATTAATGTAGATTCTTTTAGTAGGCCTACTCTGATATTTTGAAGCGAATGAGGGCTTCCGTGGATCATCAGAATGCTTCCTGTAACTTTCGAATTGTTGGGGAGAAAGGTTTGTTGGTTGATGATTGTAATTCCTCCTTGGAAAGGAAATACAATCTTCATGAAGTACGCTGACACAACTGCAGCCATAGCATATATCTAGGGCCTTCCCAGTAGGATGTTGTAATTGAGGTTTTCGCCAATAACTTCAACATCAATTTCCACTGTCTTACCCCCCAGTTAGACTTGCAAGTTACTTAAAATCACGAAAGGAGTGTATGTTCATCCATGAAATGCTTTCAACGTCATTGGTGATCGTGACAAGGGCAGCGAGCCCAAAGTTTTCCAGCAACTCATCGACATAGTACATGTAGATGCTCCCTCATCAATGATCGTTTGATGAACAGTTTTGTTGAGGGATTACACTTGAATAAAGCAAGTTGAGCTGGTAGCTGAGGGTCATATCCTTTATGATTAAAGGCTACAATATTGGAATCCGTTGGGTCGATCCCACCTATTGCTAATAATAGAGCCTGCTTTTCGGAGGGGCAATTTTGTAGTACCTCAATTGTCGACATAGCAGACGACGATTGGGCCAGGTCCTCTACTATATTATAATTCTGCGCTGCCCTGGAACGAGAATTAAATGTCAATTTGTGTACTACTCCCTCTGGCGGCTTTATTGTTAGCTCAAGAATGATGGGTGGCACAACTTCGGTCGAAGTTGTTGTCGAACTACTAGGTTGATCAGTAGCCTTGTTGTTCAACAGCTGTGGATTCTCGTAATCTTTATTCCTTGTTGATATCAAAGCATCATTTTGCTGTTTTGAAATGGACACCATATGTACTTGGGATGGGGAAACATTGTCACTAGCAACCAGATTGGTTCCTGGGTTTAGAAACGGATCAGTCAATACTGATGAGCTTTCTGAACTCTTAAAAAGTTTCTGGACTTCAGCTTTATGAGGACATTCTCTCATCTAATGATCCTCATCACATATCTAGCATCCCGTAGGGGTTTTCCTTTGCCCAGAAGGGTTTGTAGAAGGTTTCTCGGGAGATGACTTATCCTGTTTCTTCTTTTTCCCTTTGCTTTTCTTCTTTCATTTTGGTTGCTTTGGCTCTTTGCTTGTGTCAGTTGACACATCATTCACCTCCGAGGCGAGAAGTTTTTCATTTTCATTTTGACTAGAAATCTTATGGGCTTTCTTGTTTGTATCCTTTGTCGATTTTTTACTTTTCGTACCTATCACGCCATTGTCGGCATGAGAGTCCTTGTTCAATTTAGGAGGAGGAGGAATGGAAAATTCTGGTCTAGGAGCATCAGAGATTTTGTCATAGAGCGTGCCAGGCTAAGTGTAAATCAAGTCTAGATATTGCACATGAGCAATGACTTGCTCTTCAGTGATGACTCCTCCCTTCGCCACATCTTATTTTATAGAAGGTAAGAATGACTTAATAAACCACCCAGCTAACAGCTGATCAAGAACATATGTTTTCACTATTCTACGACGATGCCGCCACTCGTGGATATGATCAGATATATGAGTGGTTGTCATCTGTTTCAAATTGGTAAGAAGCTTTTTTCCTATTTCGTACCTTATGGGTAATTGAAAATGGGTTAAAAAGGTTGTGGTTAAGGCGTTGAAGTTATCAAATGCAACGCTTGGCAATTCAATGTACCATTTTGCTTCCAAACTAGTTAACGTTCTCTGAAAAAGGCGGAGCCTAATCGAATCATCGTTAAGAGTGTTAGATGAACACCATAGATGAAAGGTCATCACATGATTCGATGGGTCTTCACCCGGATTTCCATTCAATTTAGGAATATTTGACGGAAGTTTGTGAGGAATCGCTAGCCACGAAGGCATGTAAGCAATTGGATCGTTTGTTAGCCGATTTAGATATGGTAACTCTAAAGTTTCCCCGAAGGGAAACTATTGATTTAGGTTTGACGAAGCATACCCAGGATAGGATGGTATCGCCTGAGCAGTGGGTCTTTGCATACTAGCATAATGCATTTGATGCTGATAACTTTGGTAAGGTTGATGAGCATAACCATTATAAAATGATTGATGTTGACCTGTTTGAATATACGGTTGCCCATTACTTGCAAAGGTTTGTTGCTCAGATCCTTGGTAAGCTTGTTGGAATTATGGTTGTTGATATTGCACCAGCCATGGTTGTGAAACCATGTGCTCTTGTCCAATACCGGCCACTTGACCAAGATGAGGGATAATAGTACCCATTTGAACCTGGGTCGTTCCTGTTAGGGAGCCACTAATCGGTGATTGTGGTTGTGTCAAGGAGATGGGAGGCTATTGTATTGCAACCTGAGAGACTTGAGGTTGACATAAAACAAGCAACGCTTGCACTTGCGACACTATCACAATGGTCAGTGTAGTGGAGATATTCGACGTAGGTAAACTTTGTTGCATTGAGTATACAACTCTTGGTTGTTGAGGCAGTATTGGCACCCAACCACTGGATGTAATTCCAGCATGACCCGAATTCTGTTGCGAACCCCCATATGGTTGTTCCCCCGAAGGAAAAAATGAAAGGGTATACTGCCCCCCATATGGTGGCAATCCAGTGCTCAAAGGAACGATTGGCCTCTGGGGACAGGACTCCGCAAATTGATACTGTTGTGAAGGATCAATTTGTTGAGACTCAGCATAAGAGATTCGAGATATTATTCCACAAGAACAAATGGGAATAGACCATATTGTCGAAACAATGCCTGGATGGACTCCATCTAGCGGTTGCGAGCTAGTTGGGCAGATGGTATACCAGCGAACATTCTTGGAGTTGTGGCAGGAGGTTCTGCTGCTGCTGTGTTAGATGACACAGTCCTAGATGTCGATGGTTGTTCAGACATGTCTAATCTATCCAAGAGATTTCCTAGTGATTCTACAGGAACTTGCGATGAAGGGAGACTAACTTCTTATGAAGAAGGATATAGGGTGATCTCGGCTCCAAAATGAAATGGAGTACTGGATGAAGGATCTTCCACAATCTATTCTATAGCAATCAAACTAGGTGGGAGAGGTAGGTCGTCAGGTCTATAAAATATTTCTGGTGTTGAAGAAGGTATAGGTTCTGCAGCGACAAATGTCTACGGAATAACACCTTCCAAATTAGTTGTAGATGGAGCCGGTTCAAGATTAGAAGTGTTTACCGTCACACAAGGATCATTTATAATGTCCTCTTGTGGTTGCAGAATTTTTTCTGTAGAGGTAGGGATACCAGAAATCGTTGGAGTAACCGGAGTCTCTAAGGATGCCAAAACACTTGTTCCAATCAAACCAAGGGACTTTGATCCGGTTAAATGACTTCACTTTGTCTGGAATAGTTTCGTTTCCGGAGTCAAAGATGGTTGACTCGTAAGTGTTTGCAAATAACAGGGTTTTGATTGAATTTCTTCCTCAATTACAGATTACCTGATCAACTGAAAATAAAGAGGAAAAAATGATTCTGAATTTAATGAATTTTAGACACTTTGACAGAACTTGCTTTTTCAAATTTTAAGAGTCAAGAAAAAGCAAAAGATGACTCTAGTCGCCTTCGACTTTTAATGAGCCTGAAGTGACAAGTGCTCAGATGGACCTTTTCTTTTAAGGAGTCTAAAAAGGAACGAAAGAGACTACTCTAGAATTGTAGACAGAGGGATTACCAAACCAATCGCAAAACTGCAGAATACTTTTTACGGTATGGAAGACAATCTTCCTGAATGTTGTGTTTAGTGCATTGCGATCAATAGGGCGGTAGACACAGCTTCCTAAGGATAAAGGATGTAGCCTATTGTGGTCTCCCAATATATACTTGACGGTACATGGGAGCACAAGTCCATACTAGCACTTGTCGTCTCATAGAGGAGGAATTAGCCAACCTACAATGGAAGCGATAGTTACCAAGCTTTACGATGCCAGAATACGTCTCTAGCCTAGACTTCTAAATGTTGTGCGTTAGGTTCCAAAACATTTTTATGTTCATTGAATTTATTTTACAGTTGATATTTCTTAAGAAGTTTTCCATTCAGGTTCACCGCGTGATGTAGATATACAATTCCTAAAATGCTATCTAAGATGATAAACAATCATTTTATCTTTTTTTTGCAATGAAAATCCTAGCTACTAAGGAAAGAGAAATGATATTCTTTTCAACAAAGAGTAGCGATCACACACTAGATGCACTGTCCTAAATCAACAAATAGTCTAAATTCAAATGCACGTGCATGTATTTTTTTTGCTTTCTTAATGTGTGAATGACAAAAAGAATGTTGAGTACAAATTTGAATTGTTTCAAGCGACAATACTAACGATTTTATTTTCAAAAATGAAAGGAAGATAATGACGACATTTTGCGATTTTGAATTGAAAATTGCTTTCGACACTTGAAAAACTACTAATTCAAATCAAATACAAGAGTAACAGTGTAATCAACCATCAAGAACAATAGAATTCTTTTTTTTGACTGAAAATGACACTTGCGACACTTTCAAGTCAAAAGACGACAGCTTGATTACGCTACTTCTTTGTAAAAGAGGACTGTAAATGGCGAACAATACATAAAAACATTTATAGTTCTTTGTACTATGGAGGCTGAATCATGCAAAGGAAGGGAGTTTCCATAGAGGTATACTGATCACAGATAGCAAAACTCCTGAATAAAGTTGGAGATAGCAAACAAGAAACTGAAATCTGTAAGCAGAAGAGGTCTTATCTGATCATCGCACCTATAACACAGGGAAAGTGCGATGCATCTCACTTACTACACATGGGAGGTGTGATGCATCCAGATTCCCAAGAGGAGAATGTGCGATGGTCTAGGGACGAGACTTCAACTTGGTTCTGGGTCACAATTTGCAGCTTAGTTCAGGGATTTAGGTTGAGCAAATGATAGTCAGTAAATGCAAATCATAGGGGCTGGTCTAATGAGGCTACTTGAGCCACCACCAGGGAAATTAGGATGTCTGCAAATCAATTGTTCATTTTATAAAAAAAACTTGGAGATATACTGAAGTGGCATTGATCTACTTTGCACTTGCATAGCAAATGTAGTTCAAAGGCTAGCTGGTTGACTTCAGGCTCCGTCTATAAGTTTATAAAGTAAACAAATATAGACAAACAAACAAACTAGTCACTCCCCAGTGGAGTCGCCATTTTGTTATCGGGAAATCCAGTGTCTATGCAGAGCTACTAGTCCCACTAAGACAGGTAGCTATCTTAGAAACAAATAGATTAAAGTTACTTTCACTTTCCTTTATGAGAAGTATATAGGAGAGGAGAAAGGAATACCAACCTTGATCTTTCGCTTGGTTCTCCGCTTGTTCCTTTTCCTCTTTAACAGATGTTTGCTACTCTTCCCTTAACCACTCTACTTCAAAGAGTACCTGTAAAGTCAAGGCAGCATAATACCTTCAAAGTGCAGTGATCTACAGTCATAAACAATATAGGACTAGATATATATTGAACACATGCATGCACATATCAGATAACATACAAGAATGTGGAGGAAAACTCGAATAGATTTATTGATATAGAGGTTAGAAGAGAGGATTACAACCCACTAATCTGACCCAGTGTCATCCTCCTAACATGAAAGCCCTTCTTCACATCATGAAAATCTTAGATCACCCAACACTATGATATTGCACTAGGAAACCAACAACACTTCCTTACAAGATACAAGATTCAAGCCTTTGGATCTCTTGGATGAGGGATCCATATATAGATGATTGCAGGCGGGCGAGTTAGCTTCTGGGATTTTTCTTAGTTTCCTCTCTCTGATAGTTCTTGATTCCACTTGGAGATTGATGATCTCTTACTCATCCCTGGGCGAATTCAGAGAGGCAAGCGTCACAGGAGAAGTTTATGGAAGATTCCATGATCATCCACCTTGCAAACTGTCTCTGCCATTTGTCTACTCTTGCCCATTGCACCCTACAGAATGGCTTTCCAGTATGCATCATGATTTTTACACTGATCAAGTGAGATGCATCGCACCCTTTGCACTCGACAGTCTATATGGTCTAGTTTTGACCAATTCTGAGTAGTTTTTTGTGGAGAACTTTTGGGAGATGATGTAATCAGCTGACCTTGTTCCTTTAGGGAATGAAACAACACTTTTAGGGACTCATGATCCCTTGCTTTATGGACATATGTGAATGGGGTTGTAGTGCCCAAATATGTCTATAACATCATGATGAAAGGACTTGGTCGGTCCATTAAGCATGCCAAGGCCATGGGAAAAATCAAGGGCCTTCAATTAACTGATAATGGTCTGGCATTGACTCACCAACAATTTGTAGATGATACCATGCTACAAGGAATCCCCATAGTCAAAGAAGCTTCAACCTACAGTCAAATCCTTAATGAATTCGCCATGCCTATAGGTATGGAAGTCAATATCTCTAAATAAAAAAATCTTCTTCTTAAACACTAACATTTCTATTTAGAGAAATATCTCTAGAATTCATGGCATCCAAAGGGATTCCCTCCCCTCAAAGTACTTGGGAGTTCCTTTCATGGCCATACCAATGCATAAGAGTATCTGAGAATTGGTGCTTATTAAGATGCAGGACAAAGTCAAAAAATGGACCGTTAGAGACTTGAACTTGGCTGGTAGGTTGGTACTGAAAAAGGTTGTTGTGCAATCAATCCCGGTATTCATGTTATTAGCCCTCCCAGCTCTCAAAGATGTCTTAGAGAAATTCAGGAATATTCAAGGAGATTTCCTTTGGGGTAAGGAGGAAACAAGGAAGAAATGGGCCCTAGTTTCATGGGATAAAATCTATAAACCCAAGAGCCATGATGGTCTAGGCTTAGATGATCAGGAGATTCTTAGTAAAGTTCTAGGAGCCAAGCTTTGGTGGCGATGGGTACAAGAGCCAAAAGCCCATTGGGCAAGGATCTGGAAAGAAAAATATGCCAGCTCCTGGCATACTAGTCATCTCATAAGAATGTTTGGAAAGATAAAGGGCTCTTACATCTAGAATAAAGCCTGGGAAAACAGAAGCCTAGTACAAAAAAATAGTTTTTAGGAAATCTGAGCAGGAGATCTAACACTCTTTTGGGAGGACAAATGGAAACAATAACCAATGCTATTAAAAGATGATTTTTTAAGCCTCAAGCAGGAAATAGATTCCCAAGGGTTAAACAAAGAAAATAATTTCTGGGATCTCTCTCATAACTCGAGAAAGTGGAGAAGCTGGATAAACATTGATTGCAAAGATGACAACCCCATAAATATAAAAGCGGAGGCACTTAAGAGCTTGCTAAAACAAAGGATGATCTTAGTAACATAGGGGCAGGATCAATTGAGATGGGGTAACAACAAAAAAGGCACCTTTAATCTTAAGGAAACTAAAGGTATTCTCCTTGAGCTTGATTCCATAGTTCTGGACAAGACTGGGAAACACCTCTGGAGATACAAAGGTTGGATGAAGATCAAGCTTTTCATGTGATTGGTTCATCATAAGAACATCTTGACTTGGGAAAAAATAGGAAGAGGGGTGTTATGGGGCATTTTAGATGACATCTATGTGAAGAGTAGAAGGATACAATGGAGTACATTCTCAACATTTTCTCTTACGCCACTTGGCTATGGGATTCTTTCGCTACCATCTTTTAATAGATAGATGGGGATAGTGGAAGTATCATAAATACCCTAAACAAGTGGAGAAGAAACTTTACAGAGAATGAGTTCCTTAATTTGGCCTAGGCCTTCACGCCAAGCTTCATTATCTGGAATGTTTGGAAAGAAAGGAATAAATTAATTTTCAATAATGAAAAGTCTATCCCTCCTTGACTATTTGAACTAATCTTTAAATAGCTCAAGGAGACAGTTAAGACCACAGTTCACAATCTCCCCAAAAATCCCCCCTCAGAGACTGAGTTGAGAACTCTCAGGCAACTGGGAATGCAAGGGATTATTCCCCAAGGACTAAAAAAGAAGGTAATAGCTACGGATACAAAGAAGGATTTCTCACAACCTCCACCAAAAGGCTATCTGAAATACAACATTGATGGTGCTTCAAAAGGCAACCCGGGTACAACTAGTTTTGGAGGAGTTTTAAGAGATGAAGAGGGTAGTATTATCTTTATCTTCCACTACCATTTAGGAAGAGGCGCCAACAATATGGCTAAATTAATGGCTCTAGAGCAACGTCTAGAGTTTCTAATTTAGAACCATGGCTCAAATGTCATTATAGAAGCAGACTCAGAGATGACCATTAACTCTGTGAAAAGAATCAGTTGTGGTACTAAGCCAGAGAAAGTCTCAAATCATTGGAGACTAATCCAGGTTTACCAAAGAATTCAAGTACACCTCCAGGGACTTCGAACTATTAGTTTTAACCATGTTCTACGAAATTCCAATAAGCTAGCGAACATACTCACCAACCAAGGTGTGAACAATGCAGAATGCGGGATGGTGAGAAAGTGGTAAGAGATGACTCAGAGTCATTTAAAAGCTCTCTACGACGAACAAGCCATAGAGGATAGAGAAGTTTTTTGATATCGGGCCAGGGTGACTAGCATAAATTGATTTTTCCCTGCAAGAGCAACCACAACCTTTCAGTATGTACTTGGAAGGAGGGCATGCAAAGTTCAGCCTCAATTCTTCCCAGAGTAAGTTGACCAGTGTCCTCAGCTTTTCGGACGGAAATATGATGGGTCAAATTTCAAACAAGTGCAGTCTCAGGTTCAGGTTCTAAAGAAAGAATAGGTAGGACGGGTGGTTGGTTGTTACTGGCAGCTAGAGTTTACCCCCATTCCACTTTCGAGCTGGAAAACCATGTCCGAGTTGGTTTTCCGCCAATCACATGACTCTTCAGTGGTTAACAGTTTTGTAGTTTTGGAAGCGATTCCATAGGGCTTCCAACACGTGGCAAGGTGGAGGATTTTGAAACCGCCCTCCATTGCACACTATCGTTCAGTCATTTTAGGTTATGCGATTTGGGTCCTGACCGTTGGATCTAGCCACCCGGATTGACGGTTAGGATTGACTATGTTGTTTTGTGGGGCCAGGTGGGTTATCTCCACTCAACCTATAGGCACATATTTTCCCTCTTCTATTGTTTGCACGTGTTGTGTGGTCGGGGGTGACTGTTGTCGTTTTTCTGCTTAGGGAGGAGTGAAAATTCGAGAGCTTCCTTAGTGGTTGAGGGATCTTGTAGCCTTTTAGAGTGTGTGTCTCATGGGTTTGGTGATTTTTGGTGTAGGGTGGGGGGTTTTTGTCATTGGTAGGGAAACCTTATTTCCTGATTCCATGTAATCAGATGGTATTTTTGTACATTACGTAACTTTTATTTTGGATTAATGAATAGAAGGATCAACTCTTGCTTCAACAAAAAAAAAAAAGGAAATCAAATTTCAATGATCAAATTGCTTGGACAACCAGTGCATTATATAGGCACACAGAGATAGCTTCTAGAAAAATCTAGATCCAAATAATTCGGATCACCAACTCACAAAACAAACTACGAAGACACAACTCACAATAGATAAACTCGAACACTAACTACAAGAATATAACTGATCAACTCTATCTGCACATATCATTTCTAAATTATTCCAAAGATAACACGATCTGAAATTTCTATTTGAAAGCTTATAGTTTCCATGAATTTAAGATTCTAAGAACATTTTGCATGAATAGTAATTTTATTTATTAACTCACAAAACTATATTAATAAAATTTATAACTGTTACATGCGAGAGTGTCATATAATTGGATGTTCAGTTTTAAATAGTTTGAAATGAATGTAAACTCATTTCATAGTTTTTAATTGTGCTAGTTTAATTTGTTTTGAGATGTTGAGTTGACTTATTAGATATGATGGTATAACTTTATTTGATTATGGGTTTGCATTTTCATCTGAAGGTTGTTGAAGTTGTGAATTGAATTGTTATATATAATAATTAAACTTTATTTAACAGTTTCTTCCCTTCTAAAATACAGTATTATAATCTATTTCAATTGTTAATACTTCGTTTTTTAACATTTAACATTTTTTTAACAAATATTTTTTTGTGTAATGGGTTTAACAATGTTTATGTTTTTTTGGGTAATAATAAATATGCATTATTAGAAAGTATTAACTCGGCCAATTTGTATGATTTAATGAACTTTACTTTTCACATATATTTTTTATACAGGTAATTACAAACCTACAAATGTCTTAAAAGAGAAAAATACAAGCTACAATTGGGGAAAAGTATGGATGGACAAAAGGGAAAACTTCAAAGACTCAAAACAATTTAGAAACACGTGAAGAAACCCATAATGCTCATGTGGAACAACAATTACATGAAATTTTTGGGAGTTCTTCTGATTGTGATCTAAATGAAGAAACAAATGAAGCTAAAGAAGAGGTTTCTAATAATTAAGAAATGAAAGTGCAAACAAAAAGACGCTTTCGTATGGAATAGTTAGATAAGTTTCTTTGGTTGAATTATGTGAGGTTTGATGATAAAATAGTTATGAAGTGTAGTTATTGTGAGAAGTATAAGATGAATGGACCATGGGGTTGAGGGAATGGTTGCACAACATTACAATATGATGCTCTTGTTACTCATGAGAAATCATTGGTGTATAAAGGTGTCAAGGCAAGACGAATAAATTCTATAGAGGGGAAAATGAAACTAATTCGAGATCGTATTTGACAAGTTGAAAATGCCAATAAGGAATGAGTGATTTCTACAATGAAAGTAGCATATTTCATTTGTCAAGAAGATTTATCTCTTTAAAAGTATGAGAAACTTTGCATATTTCTAATGGATGCAAAAATTCCATATATGCCAAAGTCTCAAGAGTACTCTTCATACACAAATTGTAAGTATGCAAATGATTTTATATATTTCATATTGAGACATCTTGAACAGATTCAAATAAAAAATATACTGAAAAGCCCTTTCTTCTCATTAATGGTTGAAGAAAGCATTGATCAAACCTTAGAGAAACACCTTGTATTAAGATATTCCTATTGAAAAGTTTTTTGTAGTTTCTATGGAAAGTTTGACATTGGATGAAGTATAATTATGATCTATTATTGAATTTTTTTTTATATATTTTCTCTAAGAAATTTGACTTTCAATGAAATACACTATAGTGAAAAATCCCAGTAGATGTTTTATTTATACTACATTTGAATGATTTTCATTATTTAAATAGTTCCAGTATAAATTTGGACTATAAATATGATAGACTATAATTCCACTATTTTTATCCACATTATTGTTAAATTTTTTATTTTGTTTGTTGACTTCTAGAATGTTAGATTTGTTTGAGTATGGTAGTGAGGTGCACAATAGTAAATGATTTCTTTTGCTAAAAACCGATGACTGGTGTGTGTTGTATTTTTATTTTTATTTTTATTTAATTATGTTAAAAAAATGAAAAACAAATATTTGTTTTCTATTTTTAGTCAGAAATATCTTTTTTTTTTTATCTGGAAATTAGGTGCACAACATTAAATGCCTTCTTCTGCTAAAATCCGATGACTGAAAACTAACTGGTGTGTGTTGTATTTTTAATTTTAGTCAAACAAATCCCAATTTTTTGATATGGAAATTGTAATAAAGCTAGAATTGAGGGAAGATTGAGAACTTTCACATATAATATACCTTTGGGAGTGAGGTGCACGACAATAAATGACTGATTTTCCTAAAATCCGATGATTGAAAACTAACTAGTGTGTGTTATATTTTTATTTTTATTTAGTTAAGTTAAAAAAAATAAAAAACAAATATTTGTTTTTTATTTTCAGGCACAAAGATCTTATTTTTCTTGTTCTGGAAATTATAATAAAACTAATGTGTGTGCGATGTATTTTTATTTTTTAATTACTCTTAAAAAATGAAAAACAAATATTTCTTTTTAATTTTAGTTAGAATCTGGAAATTTTAATAAAACTAAAACTCAAACCTGTTAGTGAGGGAAGATTGAACAATTGCATATATAATATACTTAGATTGGAATATGTTAAAAGTAGTGTTCCTAGATTGACAATTATTTCAACATTTTGTTGTCTGTACATTGTTGCATTGTTGTAGATGTGTTTCCATTAGCAAAACTACATAAAATATTACAGAAGTACGAAAAATGCTAGTGATTAGAATTTTCTGAGCTTTTTTAGAAAAATGAAAAAGCTCTTTGATTAGAATTTTCCGAGTCTCTTTAGAAGAATGAAAAAGGTTTGTGATTATAATTTTCTTTTTTTTTTTGTTTTGGAGTTTATGAAGAAAATAGCTTCAATGTGGGTTGGGTTGGTACAAACATTAGAAAGATCTATGTATGCCCAAAGTTGGTTATGGATTAACTCTAATATTGATATGTTTAACAAATAAAATCCTAAATTAATGTAATGTTCTAACAACTTTTGGGGTCATCGAATTGTCAACCCAAAGATAAATTTACTATAACGATTCACAATTGTTCGATCCTCCTACTTGAATGGTGAAGTTTTATAGTTGAATGGTCAACTAAAAGTTCAATGTTGTCCATATTTGTTTTCTAAGTGTTACTTGAAGATTGTCCAAATTGGAGATTACCTGTTTATTTTTCAGCCATTTTTTTTGTCAAAGATGGATATATATATGTGTTAAGTAAGATGTTTGCAATTATAAGCACAATTTTGATAATTTGATTGATAATTTGGTTTAAGAAATGTTGAGTTAAAAGAAATAAATGTTGGTAGTTGTTACTTTTAATAAATTATCATAAATTCACTAATGTATTATATTGACCACTATATATGCAACTTATATTATTCTATCAACAAACATAAAATTATAGCTTGATCTAATACTACTAATTTAATTTATTAACATAAAAAATAATTTGAAATTCCAAGCCTAGACGGTAGCACTTGCACTACAACACAGGGGCCAGCGATCGGATCCACCTGCATTGGGAAGTTACGAAGAGAGAAACGAGTGTTGATATGAGTGAATTCTTGACCCGTGAATTGCGTCTCTGCATTTAATTCGGAGAGACGACCCTTGACTAGGTCGTTGCGTACTCCATTGAATATTCTTATTTTATTCCATGCTTCCGAAATGGACATGAATAGTCTCCCATTGAATTATTAAAATGAAAATGGAGATTATTCAGTATTTTAATTATATTATTTGGTCGAATTAGTGTTGGTCAAAAATTTCTTTTACTTATTATTTTCTTTTATTATTATGTTATTCACATCGGTATATCCACATGCTAAATTGAGTTTTCTTTTTTTCCTTAACTGTTTATAGAACAATTATTCAAAAAAATCCGTACATGTGAATCATGTTTTTAATGCATGAAATATAGATTTTGAATTATGGATGAATTGGGATCAAAATCTTGCTTTTGACAATCTATTCATTGGTTTAATTTAGTATTATAAATGCAAACAGTTGCCCATTGATTAAATTATTTTATTGTATTGCTTTTTAAAATGTTATTAAATTTTAAATATAAATCACTGGTTTAATATAATATAATAAATGCAAAGAGTTGTCCATTCATTAAATTATTTTATTTTTATTGCTTTTTGAAATGCTATTTAGTTTAAATAGGATCAATGGTTTATGGATTATGGAAATTTTTTAATTGTTACAATGACTTGTTATTGTTTTGAAAAATATCTGTTTATTATTATCTATTAGAAAGTATCAATCATTAAATATGTAGAATTAGTTGATTGATTATTTAAATTATTTTAGAATTAATTGTATGGTAATTAGTTTAATTGATTTATAATTAATTGTCTGTTGAATAGTTTAATTGATTTACTTTATTACTTTTATTAAAAGTTAAAAAATATTATGCGTTTATTACTTAGTTAATTTTAGATTAACTTGAGCGGATATTAAGAAATATATTTTTATTTATAAATTAATTAATTAAATATAATTAGTTGTATAGAATTAGTTAGCTATAGATTAAATTTATCGTTTGGGAGGGAATTTAGGAAACATATTTTATTTATCAATTAATTTAATTAAATAGATATAATTAATTTTCTATTAATTAGGTATTGTTGTCTATCCATTAATTTGATGAATTTAGGTATGGTTGTCTATTTATTAATTTAATGAATTTAGGTATGGATTACATTAATCAAGTCATTTTCTTGTTTTGGAAGGAATCCAAGGAACAACTTTTGGTTTATCAATTTAGTCTAATTAAATAAATATAATTACGTTTCTTTCAATTAGATAAGGTTGTCTATCTATTTATTTTATTGTTTTGGAAGAAATCTAAGAAACAATATTTTATTTATCAATTAACTTATTTTAATAAATATAATTATTTTCATATTTCTTAAATAGCTTCATCATATTTTTAGAGTTATTAGTCATCATTGTTTTGAGCATAATATAGGAAACAACTTTTTATTTAAGAAATAATTTAATTAAATAAATATAATTAGTTTTTTGTCCACGGGATCTAAGATAGATACATCGTGATGGGGTGTTTTATTAAGGCACTCCTTGATGTGAAATCACTGGTTCAGTTCCCCACTTGATCAAGGTGATATATTGGACATGTTGAAGATGTAGTCCTTCGAAACTTACAAAAATAAATATACTTAGTTTTCTATTTACTGATTTATTTTATTTTATTTTTAAACTTATGCATAAGAAATTAGAATTAGTTGTCTATCTACTAATTTAATTAATATTTTCATTTATCAATTAATTTAATTAGATAAGGACTGAAGGAAGATCGACTGTTAGGGTTTCTGCAAACCTCCGACACGGCGCCACACGGCCCTTCGATCCACCCAACGAGGACCTGACCTTCTGTAGCATCAGCCAAAAGCTGCAAGGGGCACGGCAACAACATCCATGGATCCGCCATAGGGGGAGCGCAACCGCTCTCCCCTCGGAATACTGACATGCAGACTAACAAAGACGCGACCATCATCTTTGGTTCAGTTGATGAGGAGGCGCTCAAGGCATAGAATGGGGAAAACAACAAGAATACGGATTCGAGTCAGCAAGCACATAAAACAAATGCTAACCAAGGAAGAATTGACAGAGCAGAGGACAAGCCAAAAATAACCTCCAGCACCTGCAAGCCCATTGTAGCGGTGAGGCCAAGAATAGAGCTACCAGGTCATGTGATTGATGAACACATCCAATACATGAGGGATCATGCCCTCATAGGAAAGTTCATCGGGTTTTGGCCAACTGAGAAAGCGATGCACGGTTAGATAGCTGCAAAATGGAAACCCAAAAGACATGTAACCCTGCGCCTGGGTCCAAAAGGATTTTTTATAGCCATCTTCCTTTGCTTGGAAGACAAGTACAGAATCATGGACGAGGGTCCCTACTTCTTCAACTCAGCGGGACTATACCTCAGATATTGGGTAGCCAGATTCAACCCAGACAAGGAAGACCTGACATGGGCTCCGGTTTGGATACGAATGTACTCACTTCCGGATGAATATTGGGAGGAACGACTGCTCAAGGAAATAGGAAACGGCCTGGGGGAATACATAACGGTGGCGGAAGAAACAACGCTCCAACGACACACCTCATATGCACGAATCTGCGTCTTCATGCGTCTGGACCAGCCCCTACCGGATACGGTAAGTCTTGCTCACCATGATAATGAATGGATCCAACCCTTAGACTATGAACATGTTCCTTTTTGATGCCGGAAATGTCATGCCCATGGTCATCTGTTTCGAGACTGCCCTTTAAATGTCATGAACAAGACTGCCGAGCCATCCAATCCTCCATCTCAAGATGGTTTTACCAAAGCCCCAAGTCGAAAGCGCTCGCACAAAAAGCCCCAAACTGGGAAAAAGCCCTTGCACAATGTTGCTAGAATCCCTTCAACCAGTAACAGCTTTGAGATCCTAAACCAAGACTCCGACTCTCTGGTTCCAAATCAAAAGCTCTCTCAGCCTCCCAGTAATGATCAGCCCAACCCGGCGCCTTCGGATCTCTCCCATAAAGCCCAACCTTAGCAGGACTCTAAAACTGGACCAGAGGTCACTAATGAAAAGCTACGAGAGAAAAGGCAAAACATGGAGGTAAACGACACCGCGAATCAATCCCAGAGCATGGATCCTTCAATAGCTGAAGGAAGTCTGGTGCAGCACATGGAGGAAGAGCAGGAAATCATAGATCTAAATGCATTAGATATCCACCAACTAGAAATGGTTTGTCACAAAAGAAACTACGATAAAATTACAGAACTCCAGCTAAATAAACTGGAAATGGTAATCTCAAAAGCATATCAGCAAAGACAACTTGGCATACAACCAGGAAGCCACTGCGATGGAGGGCTCAAAACTAAAGATTTCAAAAAAAGAGGTTGGAAAACAGAGCTCCAAAGGACAATAGAAGTTGGGAAAATCCTGGTAGATTCAGGCAGATACACAAAGTTGACAAAGTACTACAAACATTCCCCAAATATTGAGTAATGAAGCTCATCTCATGGAATGTGCGAGGGCTAAATGGCCCCAGAAAACTCAGAATCCTCAAAAATATGATAAAGATTGAAAAGCCTCAAATATGTTTCTTACAGGAAACAAAATGTAGCAGTGATACTCTAGAGAGACTCCTTACTAAAGCCTGGGCAGGCTGTCAATCGACAGCGGTAGATGCCTCAAGAGCTTCGGGTGGGCTTACCATAGCATGGGATGCAAGAACGCTATCCCTTACAGACTTCCATGCCTCTCACTATTTCATACAAGCAAACTTCCATCTGCTGGGCACTAACATGCATGGGCTCCTCATCAATGTATACTTCCCTCAATATGCAAGGACAAAAGCTGAGCTTCTTCACACTCTAGAAACTATGAATAGCCTCAGAAAACACCCATTATGGATAGCAGGAGGAGATTACAATATCATCACTCACCTAGATGAGAAGATAGGTGGAAGAAATAAACTGGATTAGGAGTCGAATACCTTCAAAGAATTCATCAGTAATGCTTCTCTCATTGATCAGCAATTCTACAATGGAAAATACACCTGGAGTAACAGAAGAAGTGGGAGTCATCATATTGCTTCTAAACTTGATAGATTCCTAGTCTCAGACAACTGGATTCGGATAGGAGGGGACATCATAGCAGCCATCCTACCCCACTCAGGATCGGACCACTGGCTGATTTCTCTTCAGTGGCAACATCACGGGGCAACCATTTCGCTTTGAGAGCTTTTGGCTCACTCACCCAAATTGCTAGGACTTCATCCATTCCACATGGAAGGCCTTCACACCACCAGCAGGTTCCAAAATGTACCAATCCCAACAAAAGTTAAGAAATCTCAAGTACCACTTAAAACGTTGGAACGTGGAGACCTTTGGGAACATATTCAAAGAGCAACAGAATCTATTGACCAATTTGGCCAACCTTCACCAAAAAATCATAACTAAAGGTCACACAGATGACACTCTAAAGGAAGAACAGAGAATTCACTCACAGCTAGAAGAAAGGCGGAAGCAAGAAGAAATATTATGGAAGCAGAAATCTCATATCAGATGGCTAAAAGAAGGAGAAAGGAACACCAAGTTCTTCCACATAACAACAATACAATGCAGAATGCACAACAACATTCCTTTCCTTCAAAAACAAGATGGAACCAAAATCGAACAACATGAGGAAATCGAGAAGGAATTCCTAACACACTTTAAAGAGGTGCATCAAGAGAAAAATACAGACAGAGGACCTACAATTGACAAAATTATTCAACATGTGCCCAAACTCATAAATGCAGAGCACAATGAACTTCTCTTACAGCCTATCTCAACACAGGAAGTGGATACTTCTATATCTCAACTAAAAGAGGGTAAAGCTCCGGGCCCAGATGGATTCACTACAAACTTCTTCCACTCCTTCTGGGATTTGATCAAATCTGAGGTTTGGGAGGTAGTGGAGGAATAGAGAACTCTTCACTGGCTACTACCATCTCTTAACTCCACTTTTCTAGCTCTCATCCCAAAAGAAGAGAAATCTGTTGCGCCAGACAAATTCCGACCGATTTCTCTATGCAATGTCATCTACAAAGTGATCTCAAAGGTAATTGCCAATCGACTGAAACCACTACTCCCTATGCTAATTTCACCTGAATAGTCGGGCTATGTTGAAGGCAGACAGATTCTGGACGGAATTATCCTAACGCATGAGATCATTCACTATCTCAAGCAAAATAAGCAGCCAGGTATGATCTTAAAACTGGACCTCTCCAAAGATTTTGACAAACTTAGTTGGTCATACATTCAAAAAATGCTTAATTCTTTTGGCTTCTCCCACATGTGGGTTCGATGGATTATGAGTCTTCTGTCTTCCTCTTCATTCTCCATTTTGGTCAATGGCTTCCCTTCACAGCCCTTCAGGCCATCCAGGGGCATTAGGCAGGGGGATCCCCTCTATCCCTTCCTCTTCATCCTAATGGCCGAAGGTCTAGGTCGCCTTATCAAGCACTCTCATTTCTCTCAGCAGCTCAAAGGTCTCTCCATCCACAACTCCCCTACAATTACTCACCAGCAGTTTGTAGATGATAATATGCTTTTCGGCTACCCCTCTGTTCAGGAAGCCTCACGTTTCAAATCATTGCTCAATGACTTCTCTGAGGCCTCTGGTGCTACCATTAACAAGTATAAATCACAAATTTTCTTCTTTCACACTCCACCAGTAGTCAAAATAGTTGCGGCAAGAATTCTAGGATTCCCAGTTTCCTCTCTTCCGTCTACTTATCTTGGCACCCCCATGATCGCCTCCTCTATTAAGCACTCTGCTTGGAGAAGGCTCCTGGAAAAGATTGAACAATGACTCAATAGATGGACTTACAGGCCCCTGAACATCGCCAGTAGGGTTGTTCTCATAAAGGCAGTCTTGCAGGCAATGCCGCTTTATTTGTTCTCCATCTTGGCAGCCCCCAAATGGGTCCTCAAGCGACTAAGAGACATTCAAAGAGGCTTTCTCTGGGGAAAAACCTCGACCAATCATAAATGGGCCTTGATAAAATGGAATACTGTTTGCACTTCCAAGGAAAAAGGCGGTATTGGTCTGAGAGACCCAAATCATAGCAATGCAATTATGAGTGCCAAAATATGGTGGCAATGGCTCTCCTCACCCAGAAAACCCTGGGCTATCATATGGAGTGCTAAGTATGCTAACAACAGGCCACAGGAGGAACTCATACGCTACACTCCAATCACCCAGGGTTCGTTGATATGGAACGCAGCTAAACAACACTTCAAGCTGATTCAGCAACACAGCTTCTGGGAAGTCCGAAATGGTTGCACAGCTAGATTCTGGACGGATGCCTGGAACCAAATGTCAAAGCTCAATGGGCTCCTACATATTCCCTCAAATTTCCTCGACGAAGACCAACAACAACACAAAACTTGGGAGTTCTGGGAACAGGAACACGTGTTCGGGTATAGAAAATGGAAGCAAGGTACACAATTAACTAGGAATGAGGAACACCCCTTCACCACTGAGCTTCAGAGGGAGCTACAACGAAGAAGCATCAGACACTCAGAGGACAAATACATCTTACGATGGGGCTACAGGCCAAAAGCAGCCTTCACAACTGCAGAAGCCTACAAAATTGTAAGCACTGACCCCTCCATTCCAGATCCAATATGGTCCAAAATCTGGAAGTTAGATTCTTGGCCAAAAGTATCACTCTTCTTATGGCAGGTTTGGCACAAAAAAATTCTCACTTGGGAAAAACTCCGAAGAAGAAACTATCATGGCCCTTCCATGTCTGTAAATTGCAAATTCTTATGGTAGGTTGGGCACAAAAAAATTATCACTTGGGAAAAACTCCGAAGAAGAAACTATCATGGCCCTTCCATGTGTGTAGATTGCAAATCTCACGAGGAAACTACTCAGCATATTTTGGATGACTATCCCTTGGCTATTCTACTATGGCAAAAGGCTAGCTTCAAGAGTCAGAGAAGATTCAGGCTTCCGAATGATATAACAAACACATTAAGATATTAGCCACTGCATCCATATAAATGTGACATTCTCAACCACCTATGGTGCTTACTTCCTGGCATGCTTCTTTAGAATATATGGAAAGAATGCAATAAGAGGATATTTAAAGACTAGTACTCCCCAACTGATGTCATCTGGAGAAAGGTTTGTGAGAACCTGGAAGAAACCTTGAAGCTTAGATCATGGAACAAAGACGATCTCCCAATACAAGACCATGAGAAAGCTATATGGAATAATTGGAATCTACAGCTTCCAGCGCAGTCCTCCAATGCCATCAAACGCAACAGCAGCAGAACAGAACAGACCATGTGGAAAGCCCCAACTAAGCATTCCTATAAACTCAATTTCGATGGAGCTTCGAAAGGCAATCCCAGGAATGCTGGCTATGGGGGAATCATCCAAGACTACAAAGGCAAGCCTCACAGATCTTCTTTGGAAATATTGGTTGGGACACAAACAACTCAGCGGAGTTGGAAGGTCTCTGGCAGGGGATCACTCTCTCAAGACAAAACAACCTAATCCCCTTGGAGGCAGAGGGTGACTCCCAAATTCTGATCAATATGGCCAAGCACCTCCTGAATGGCTCAAATGCAAAAAAAGTAGCCACAAGCTAGAGGATGGAAGCAAGGCTGGAAACTCTGGAGTAGGAATTACTCAACAACCGAGCCATCACATTCAACCACATAAGAAGAGAAGGCAACAAAGTAGCTGATCTACTCGCCAACATTGGGGTGGAAAGCGCTCTTGCACTATAGGTAGGCACTCTTGACATTTTAAAAAATCATGCACAAGCTCACGAATGCCTACACCTAGTCCAACATGATGCCAACCTCCCGGATGCGGGTGATTGTTAACTTTTTCTGGCTGATGGGACAGAGGTCCCGAGGAGACCACATGCCCATCATGCGCAAGGCGCAAATGGGCAACGAAGGTAATGGTAATCCTAGGATTGTGGCTTTATTAGTCACAGGTTGGCACGCCGAAGACATTAACGCTTCGGCCTCTCTTGGCTGCACTTCTCCTCTCGGCTCTGCGATGGATTTGACTGCAGCTTTTATGGTGGATGACCACCGAGGTAGAGCTGGAAGATCTATAAACAGTGGCCCTATCCGCCCTCCTGGCCTCATGCTCTCTGAATTCTACATTCCTTCCCGCCTGCAATCCGACCTCTGGGTAATCCAAGTCCAGTTCTTGGTTTAGGCAGGCTCTGCCCTGTTTTGTCAAAGCTTGAACCTGTTCGTTCGGCTGAATTACTCCCTGAATCTCCCTGCCAGCATGGTTCGTGAACGCCCATGGCTGTTGAGTTGCAGGGGTTCCAGTAGAGGGGGAACCTCTCGACGCCCCGTTGCAGAGGAATCCTGCCCTCCCTATCACTGCCCCCGCTGCCATTGCTTCTGTCACTGCCCCAGCTCGGCCTTCACTCATCCTTCTCAGCCTACCCAACTCCTGGAAGCCAGCTCCTCTGGCACCTTTGGGGCACCCTTCTTGGGCTCGGCCATCTTCTCTTTTGATAGCTGTTTGACCAGGCCACGTATCAACTCTCATATCTCTCTCTTGTTCATTGATGAACCGGGGGAGGAAGGAGGCACCAATTCTTTGCATGTTCCAGCTCCCCCGCAAGAAGAAAGCCATGAGGCCATTGCGACATAGGAACACAAGGGAAAGACAGTTGAGGCTCTGACTCCTCACAATGACGGCAACGAATTTCCACCTGCAAAGGTTGAGGAAGTTGCAACAACGAAGCTGGAGGAGGACTACTACAGGCCCTGTCCGATAGTGGAGGAGGAGCCAAAGGAGGAGCCGGATGAGGAGGAGTCGGAAGAATAGCACGCAGCTCCAGTTCAGGAATTGATGTCCGAGAGTTGGCTCTTGGCTTCTCTGGTTAGGTTTCCTCATCCACTTGTCATTGTCTATTTATGTTTTATTCTGTCTCAGTTGTCGACGAGTCTTAGTGTCTACGCCTTGGGGTCGACGTGTCAATGTTTTGAGGTCGATGTGTCAATGTTCTGGGGTTGACGTGTCTTAGTGTTAAGGTTTTGGGGTTCTTTTGGGTATGAGGCACCTAGCCTCCGTGGCGCTCCCCTGCGTGGGACCGATGGTTATTGCGATGGTTTTGGGTCCTCCCTTGCGAGGGATTGATGGTCGTTGCTCTAGTTGCTGGTCTCCCCTACGTGGGAACTTTCATGGTCCTCCCCTGCATGGGAATTTTTGAGTCTTTTTGTATGCATGGCCAAATGGTTAAGCCCGTCTGCCAGGATCTATGGCAGCAGGCTCCCGCTGTAAAGCCTTACTGTATTTGTATCTTCAACTTTTGTACATAATAGAATAGCCTAAGTCAGAAAAAAAAATTAATTAGATAAATATAATAAATATCGTAGAAGTTTGATAAATGATTTCTCAACATGGGCTATGAAGTGTGCATTAATTTTGGGATCTTTACAAGATTTTGTTGTCTTTGCAGGGCTTAGCATATGAACTTCCCTTCAAGTATTAGGCACATAAGGTAAAGGTTTTAGGTGTTCGATTACGTTTCCTCTATCCCCTCTTTCATCACCAACAAATTTTCCCTTTCTTTTGGTTGTCTCTTTTGCACCCTAGTTGTCTAGATAGCTAGCTCATCAGGGAGGATCATTCACTAGATCGATAGCGAAGATCATTGCAGGTGGAGGTAGTCTAGGAAGCGAAGCCATGTGAGCCAATACCAAAATCTAAATCTGAGTTAATAAAATTATTTTTCCTTCCCTTGATACTTCTCACAATCACAATAATGTTGCCATAATTTAGCCTCTAAAATCCATTTTCCTTCAAAGCTTAGTCTTGGCACGAAAGTGAATATCAATATCTTAGAACAGGCGAAGAAAAAATGTACATCAAGGCAAGGTTTGCAAAATTATTTATCATGGTCACTAAGGATACAACTTTGGAGGTGATTCCCCAATTTGTCGGTAAAACCCTAGTTTCTCGCTTTTGTGTACTGATGGTCAAGGAGAATTCTTCATCATAATGGATGGAAAAATCATGGAAATCACTACTAGGATATGTTCTAAATTTTCACATTTTGGTTAGGGATTGGTTCTATTTCATTTTTACTTTGAAAGACAAATGTAGTAAGATTAAGAGATCTTCGTGGAACTATAGCTTGTCGGGACTGCTCAAAAAACGTTTAGTGGATTTTGAGGCACGTAGTGAGCCAATGTTTGTTTAGAAGGTTTGGACTATCCTACCCAGTCTCCCTCTCTTTTATTGGTTCATGGAGATGCTCAATGCCCTTGGAAATAAGGTTGGCTTTTTTTCACTAGTTGGAACCCAACTAGGCTATTAAGCTAGACCATAAGTGTGTGTGGATACAAGTGGAGGTAGATTTAAGTGAAAGGCTCCTCGGAGAAACTGAACTACTATTTGGATCATCATCTTGGACTCAAATTTTTGACTATTGGAAGCTTCCTTTCTAGTGTTAGGTATATCATGAAAGTAGTCATATCTAAGTGTAATATTGCGAATTATTTACCCCAACCTCAGTCAAGAAAAGAGTTTTGGTAAAAAATTAAAGAATGTGGAAAACACCATGGTAGTGGAAGTTGGTGCTCAATCAAAAGGAAAAGGTGAAGTTTTAAAAGAGATTCACTCAATATGAAAGCTTAAGTAGGGATTCGACCCAACCTCAAGGAGAAATTAGTAAAGATCAAGCTCTTGTTCTTTCTTGTTTTATGATTCCTTCATCTGATTTTGGTGCAAAAGGTTCCTTCACTTCCCTAACTAAAGAGGTGATTTCTCTCCACCTCTCATGCTCCCTCCATACATTATGGTGATCTCCTTCTACATTCCCTCTTTCCCTCTCCTCCCCCAAAGCCTTCTAGTCCTTGTGTTGAGCCATTGGCTTGAATGGACTTATCCCCATCTAAAGGTTTTGATCCATCATCCTTAGCTCCTGTCTCCAAGGCCTCACCTAGGAAGGGTCACACCCTTCAACCACAAACAAGGCTAAAAGAATGTTCCTCCTCTCAAGGGATTTTAAAGCTGTCAACTGAATTCAATACAATCTAGCCAACCATAAGTCCCACCTCCTAAAGGCATAACATTAAGTACTTTTAGACATCAAGAAAGCCAAATAAGTGTAGATTGTTACTGTAGATTCAACAACTTATGTGATAGGGTAAAACAAAAGACAAGAATCTACTCTACTCTTCAGTGGAAACCAAAATTGATCGACGAAAACAATAAGCAGAAAAGGAAGAATTTCAATCGCACATAACACAATATTTCTCTAGGAAAAAAAAGGCTAAAAACCCCAACTATCTATATTGAATTAACTAGAATATTTGAGAAGAAAATACAACACTTGTTCAACCAAAACAATTCCTACACAAGTACAATCTATCTCTTTGCTTCACAAACCATCTCAAGCCAACACTTAGCCAATTCTGCTGCGTCTTAAGTCCCTACTTCCTTGCGCAATTCCTAAGATCATTAGCCCATATTTAATTGGGAAATTCTCCACCCATGACTGCATAATCCATCCATAGGCCCTCAACTGATTGCATGCACCATCTGTAAAACTTGGAAAATTATATAACTGATAGTACATTGTCCCTGAACTCTAATATCAACTACATCTTCCTCCAAATTGATATGCATGAGTTATTTATGAGTGAATCTTTAGTTAACTAGTGTGGTAATGAGGATGCACGGGTGCTCGCCCCCACTAATAGACCTCCTACTAGTTCCTCCAATAATCAGAACTAGTTTAACTGACTATAACTCAGTTAGACTGAGTTAATTAATTACAACTCAAAAGAACTCAACCTGGACCCCTAAAATTTAGGGATCACTCTACATGACTCGAGATGACTTCCAACTCGAATTTATGAAGTCAACTAAGTCAATTTCATTTAGTTAACTATTACAAGTTGCTATAATAATAGAATTTCGATTTAATTCATAGTTTACTTCAAGGAAAAATTAAATTGGAATTTCTAGATGATATTTTTAACATTTCTTGTTGCTATTTTCAACACTCCCTATGAACAAGAAATTAATTCAACTCTATCATGATCTAGTACCTTTGGAATCCTTTGCATGCAACAATTCTCTCTAGTGTTGTTGCTCTTGTAACTTCTGAAACTAAAAATGAATCCAACTTGAATCAATATGATGCATCTGTCACTAGAGTCTCTGACTGCTACTAGCTCTTGCGCTATTTGTTGAAAACTCTGTGATTCTATTACATCTGCATTGTTCCATCTACAATGCTTCCAACTCTGCTTCCCCAGTATCTGGCTGCCGCTAATCTCTGCCTCTATCACTCTAACATCTAACTACATCAACTGTTACTACTCCATCTCGCTAATGTGTATTGTGGGCTCCCGTAGCAAGGTAACGATTCATGAGACAAAATATCTCAATGGACCTTGCCCAAATTCTACACTCTTGGGACTATCACTTCACATTCCCCACCTCTCACTTGGAGGTATGGTTGCATGTGCTCCCTCTAACCACTTGGCTCGAAATTTCTCCCTGCTGGAGGTCTTTGCTTGGGTGGATGTCTCCAGTCAGTCTCCTCATTGCTTCTCCAATTGTGGCTACTCAACAACTTTCTGAGGTCACTTATGAGGCTTCTTCTAGGGCTAAATGTTGAGAAGTAATTCACTCTCCCTCTCAAACACCAAGTCTCTAACATTTTCTTTATTCCTCAAGGTTTTGTATGCATCTTGTACCTCAACGGTATACATGTTCTTGGCTCTCACACCAATCTGTTTCACCTGTTCCGTGGCAACGTGTCTAAGGAAAACCTTTCCCTTACTAAAAATCACACATTCATGATCTTCCAATATTGCGATGGAAACAAGATTCTTCTTTAGTCCTAGAACATACATCACATCTATGATTCTGAGAGGGGAGCTAGACTCCCAATGAAAGGTAACTATACCGATGAAAGGTGTTTTATACCTCCCATCATCTCCAAACTCTATGTTTTACTTGAGGTCTTTCTCCTCAAAGTCACTGAAGAGATGTCTATTCCCTATCATATGGAATGAGGCACACTGTTGAGATACCATGTGCTTCCCATTACATTAATGTCCATGCGTGCAATGAGAGTGAAATCAAGTTCGAATTGTTAAGCCAGAACATCACTTGCTGCTACTACTACAAGCTCCTTCTTGCTTTCTTTCTTTTGTGGGAAATCTGTGGCATAGTGCCTCTACTCGTGACAGTTAAAATACTTGACGTTTGACAAGTACTTATTATTGCTGCCCTCTTTGGCTTGGGACTTATTTCCCTTAGCTTTATTTTCTTTGGTGACTAATGCAAAGTCCTCTTCCACTTCTTTGGAAGGGGTCCCATCTATGGTGTTCCGCTAAAACTCTTCTTGTACTAGTTCAAACCACAACCGCTCCCACTATGGTAGCTTCTACCTCACATTAACACAATTTTGGTAACTATGCAATCTCTTGGGAAGTCATAGAAGTGTTAGGCTCACAAGATGATATTTGACAACATTAGTCCTAACACTTCCAAGCTCATCCCAACAGTGGGTGAACTTTCTCATGTACTTCGGAATAAAGTCACCCTTATCCATCATGATCTTTCTAAGTTTTTCCTTCTGTGTCAACTTCCTATGGTCACTTCTATTTTGAAATAGGTTCGCCAATTCCTTCCACATTGCAAATGGAGTTTCCTTACCATGGAGATTCAAAACAATGTGATCTCGAACTCCGTCCACGATAATCCTTCTCATGTTTTCCACACAGTTTCTCTATTTAACCAGACCTTTAGAATCATATGTTGGAGCATTAGAATACCATAATCTATGAATTCCTTGAATCCATTGTCTTCCAGCACTACCTCCATCCTATCCTTCTGATATATGTAATTCAAGCTGCCCTCGAGGGCATATTCAAGTCTCATGCCATAGAATGACATATTGTTGACTCTGAAGTATGAATTTGCAAATTTTATTTCACTTGCACAACAAACTTGAATTCTCCTCTTCTATATTGTCTTCAGCTCTAATACCATGTATATTTTTATTGTAGATTTTAAAAATTATATGATATTCTAAAACACAAGACAAGAATCCACTCTACTCTTCAGCGAAAACCAAAATTGAATGATGAAAACAATAAGTAGAAAAGAAATAATTTGAATCACACTTAACACAATATTTCTCTAGGGAAAGAAACTGCTAAAACCCGCGACTACCTATATTTCATTAACTTGAAGATATTAGAAGAAAATACAATTCTTTTTCAACCCGAACAATTCCTCCACAAGTACAATCTATCTCTCTACTTCACAAACCATCTCAAGCCAACACTTAGCCAATTATATTGCCTACCAAGCCCCTACTTCCTTGCGCAATTCTTGAGAGAATTAGCCCATATGTAATTGGAAAATTCTCCACCCATCACTGTGCAATCCATCCATAGGCCCTAAACTAATTGCATGCACCATCTATACAACTCGGAAAATTATACAACTGATAGTACATTGTCCCTGAACTCTAATCTCAACTTGGTCTTCCTCTAAACTGACATGCATAAGCTATTTATGAGTGAATCTTCAGTCAACTCGTGTGGTACTAAGGGTGAACTAGTCGCCATCCCCACTACTAGACCTCCTACTAGTTCCTACAACAATTAGAACTAGTTTAAATTACTATAACTTAGTTATACTGAGCTAATTAGTTACAAATCAAAAGAACTCAACCTGGGCCCCTAAAATCTAGGGATCACTCTACATGGCTCTAGATAGACTTACAACTCAAATTTCCTAAGTCAACTAAGTCAATTTAACTTAGTTAACTATTACAAGTTGCTATGAGAATACAATTTCGATTTAATTCACAATTTAATTCAAGGACAAATTAAATTGGAATTTCTAGATGCTATTTTTAATTTCTATTTTCTATTTTCAACAATAAGTGGCCATTAATAGGGCCCTTAAAGAAGGGAATTCCCTAAAAAAATTCATCCTCATGATGTTTCTATCCTTTAATGCAAGAGGGGTAGGAGGTTTTGTAAATAGATTTCCCTCATAAGGTTAATATAATCCCATAGCCCTAATGCTGGAAGGTTCTTGAGAAAATGTTGATTTGGGACCTTGGCTTAAATTTTAGTATTTCCCATTGGTGGATGTAATGGGTATTTCTAACAGTCTACTCACTAGTTGGGATCTTTCCTTTAAGGCATTTTCAACATCTTCTCTTAATTATACCATCTCATTTCATTAGTGGAAGCTAAGGAGTTGGGTATTGTGTTACCGATTATTAATATTTATGGTCCATGAATAAATAAACTCTATTTCTGGGAAATCCTAGAGGGGTCCAATGTATGGAATGTTCCACGTATTCTAATTGGTAGAAACCTAAATTTCACTAAATCATTGAGGAAGGTATGGGGGGGAATTTGATACAAGACCAATTCAGTGGTTTCCTCTCAATGTTTATTGAGAAGCATGGCCTTGTGGATGGAGATCTAGTTAAATTATCTCCTATCTAGAGAAATTTTCATGTCCATGAAGATGTATCTAAAAGACTAAATCGCTTCGTCATCTCCTCTTTTCTAATGAAAAATTCTTTTATCACTAAGTCTTTGGTATCTTTCAAAGGTTTATCAAATCATCTTCTGAACCTCTTTATGATGGTCTTGGAGAAATAAAAACATCATTTCCCTTTAAGGTATAACCATACTTGGTTATAGGAAGATGATTGTAAAAATATAGTGGAAGAATAATGGGAACATTTTTTTTCTCTCCTTCAATATCTCATATGTCCCAATTTGTAGAGAATATATCTATGATGAAGGATGCTATAAAGAAATGGTTTATGAATTTTAATGAAAAATCACAATCTCAGTTAAAATACGCAGAATGGGGGATCATAAATATTTATGGCAGGTATTATTTTGGTATTTTTTTAGCATCTTATTTAGCACATCTTTTAGGGTTGGAGTCATCTCTAAAATATTTACAAGAAAGATATGAAATTTCTTAGAGGCTCAAAAATAGAGCCATATGCATCAAGGAAGGAGGTAATAAAAAATAAAAAAACATTAATATGAATCCTATAGGAAAATTTTGAATTCAATTTGGGAAATAAAGAAATTGGACAACAATTTGGAATCCACTTTCAAGGAAAAGGTCTTCCAAGATATACCCCATTTTCAATCCCAATTTAAAGAACTTATTAGTTTCCCCATTAAGGAAATCCTAAAGGTGATATCCAAAGTCCTTTAGATTTTCACTGAGGAAATGAATAGAGTCTTGGAAAATGAAATAATGGAAGATGAGGTTAAGGTTGAAATCCATGCTCTGCATAAAGGAAATTCCAAGCTTGGATGGCCTTTTAGTTGAATTTTTCATGGAGTTTTATTAAATTCTTAAAGGAACCTCCTAAAAGTAGTGAAGGAATACATCAATCCAAAAAGGTGTTGGGAATGATCAATTCGAATTTCCTCACTATAATCCACAAAAAGAATGATGGAGTTACTTTTGAAAGCTTCTGGTCAATATCTTGCCATAATGTCATATATAATATTGTCTTCAAGGTTATTTCCTACAGACTATAGCTGATCCTGAGTGACATTATTTCAAAGAACAATTTGGTTTTCTCCATGGAAGACAAATAAATGATTTATTTTCCCTAGTTTAAGAGGCCATAGACTGAAAGTTGTTTTCTAACATCCCACCAATCACTCTCAAGCATAATCTTTCAAAGGCATATGATCATGTGAGCTATAAATTCGTTTTTCTTGTCCTCCTTAAACTAGGAATGGGCCTCCATTTTCTCAACTGGATTATGCGATGTATCCTAATTGTTTCCTACATGGTTCTTATTAATTATTGGCTTGTTGGGGTTTGACCTAGGTTCAGATTTTATTAGCCAAACAAATCCCTGTACTACTGGCCCTTTCAGCAACATTCCGCGGAGCACGGACTAAGGTCTTACCCAAAGTAGTATGGGGGGTGCTGGAACCAGGTTTCTGCACCCTTGAGATGTCTAAGAGGTTGAACTGGTCCAACTGTTTAGTCCCTTAGCGTAGGTTGCTTCACACACTTCCCTGGTCTTCGTGCTTTGATCTACTAGCCTTCACACAGCCCTAACCAGGGGCTGTGGGGCTTTCGCACTGCTAGAGTAGTGCTCTGTGCTATTCCATTTAAGTCACACCTGAGATCTTACTTACCTTCCTAGTCCTAGGGAAGTATGTTCATGTAAATACATGTATTAGTTATATTTATTTATATAACACATTCATATGAATTTGTGCAACAGATAAACAATACACTTGCAATTTATACACAATCATACATTGAAACAAGAAAAGATACACAAAAATTTGGTAAACTTCTCTTTATTATTTCTTCCAATGGTTACAGACTCGCGCTACCCTATGCACTCAGCTACAAGGGTCTGTGCACTCAGCTACAGACTACTAGGCCATTGCGCACTCAGCTACAGAGCCTTTTTCTACTCTACAACCCAAAGAGACACTTTACACTTTTAATCAATCCCTCAAACTCATCATCCTTATATTCTTCCTTATCTATTTTATACTTAGATCCTCTCTCTATTTATACTATCCGATGGTCCACGGACCATGGGTAGGTCTATCAAGCTGAATTTACATTACAAAAATGAGGGCAGACAACCTTGTGACTCTATTATGACTTCGCACTCTGCACCCATAGTTCGCGAAGATTTTACAAAGGATTTGGTCAAAACATGGGATTTAAGCCCCAAAACATGCCTTGGGGGGATTCCATACCCAACAGGCCCCCAACACAAACATCGTGACTCGCCCTCGAGTCACACTGTCAGCGCAGAGGTCTTTGCATGGAGTCCCTCCAACTCTTTCCTAATAGCTGCAAGGTCGACAACGAACTGAGCAGCTGCCTGTAGGATCTCCTAGATGCATTGTTTTGAGATAGCAGTGTCGAAACTACTTTCCTACATCTAATCCTATGTTCCCTATAGTTGTGTGAGCTTGCCTTATGTTATCACCCAGTAATTTCCCAAGGTTAAAGAAGGAGATCACCGGAGTAACCACTAACAACTTTTGGAGATCAGGACCTAGCCTTCCTGATGCTCAGAGAGGGATCTCTCTATATGATTTAGCTTGGTTTGTTTGGATATTAGGTCAATTATAAAAGTTCAACAGGGATTTTGATTTGTATTGGAGATTGGGTGGTGGAATCCTTGAAACAGATGGATAGAATGTTGCCTCTAGACCATTAGGTATATGTATTCAAAAGAAAGGTAGTAGAACTAGGTCAACTCGTTAAAGGGAATGTTCTGTTAGCACCTAAATCTGCCTTAGGCCGAAGGAAGGAAAAATTTAGGGTAACCACAAATCACGTTCAGTCTGGTAGCTAGCCCTACTAGAACAGGGGAGGGCTCTCTCTATGTCACGCTCAGTGAATAAATAAACAATATGGTCTAAGATGACTTACAATTAAATATTGATTTTAGACTAGGTATATAAATATGGAAACAAGAGGCAAATTTTGATAAATGACTAAGTTTCTTGGATGTATGGGACCAACGAATAGCAATGAGCAAAGAATTTAACACAAAGGCACAGATTACTTCATGAGGCAAGACAGGCGAAAACTCTATAAATTAAATTTGAAATAATGTGTGTTAAACAGACATGGGGAGCGAGAAAGATAGGAATGATAAAGCATGCATTACAATTTTATTAACAATTTGATATACATTTATAGTACATTTGGTGACCGTTGGGA
>APFE030380284.1:68709-80013 GCA_000404065.3 Pinus taeda
AAAGTACAAGTAGACTTATATATATCAGACAATGCCAAATAACTGCAACTTGAAGAATATAAACAAGTTGTGTACCAAGATCATTAATGCCTGGTGTTCCAAGATTACTAATAAGAGTAACAATCTCACTGAACTTGTGGTAACTTAGAAGAAGAGCATCAATATTATACTACTCAGAGAAGCTTTTCAAAATATCAAATCTGAAAGTCTGTCCGCAGTACCGTTGCAGATAGAAACAAGAACTTTGTCATCCCCTTGGACTTGAATAATAAAATGGAAAATGTTGTAAAAGTGTTGATCAATAGTGGAAGACAATTTTAGACATTGAGCTTATACATAAATGCACAATCCAGTAATTCAGTGCACAGGCATCTTCCCTGCTCATTTACCTGTTTTGAGTAATTATTGCATGAAAAGTATCTACATGACAGAATTCCCACTTTTCCTTAAGCTCACAAAAATTAATTAATTCCTTGATTTGAAAACATGGTGAAAATCCATACAGCCACCATGAAATTAGCGTCAACAATGCCACCTGTGACCTTCTAACACTTCCTTGCAAAAAATAATGTTTCTATGTTACACTAAAGAAAATAGCCTACAGGCCACTGTTCTGAAGTACAGGATTCGATGTAGAAGTACAACTTCTTGTGCCACTTTCAGTTTCAATATTTACTCCACAAAGAAGTTGGCAAGTACTAAGGACTCTTCAACATTCTCAATTCAGATCATTTTTAGATCGAATACAAAACCCAATATACAGATGAAGAATCACTTTGCTCATTCACCAGTAACACATTATATATCTATTTATAGCTACGCAGCGGTTCTTATCATATTAAACCCTGCATTTCTTCGCAGGTAGTTTGCCAACATGGTGCACAAGCAGGCTTCATTTACAAATATCCTGTTGGTCTATTGCACAGAAAAGAAAGGCCATTATATCATCGACACGCATGAAAGTCAATCAGAAGGTTGAGAGCAAGGGCCGGACCACATATAATGAGGTTGCAGATGAACTTGTAGCTGAATATGCAAATCTGGGCAGCACTCTTATTTCACCAAACCGGCAACAATATGATGAAAAGAACATTCGGCGAAGGGTTTATGATGAACTGAATGTACTTATGGAAATGGAGATAATTTCAAAGGAGAAAAAAGAAATCCATTTTGAATCCAGTGCTGAATTTAACACTTTTGCCTCTCGGAATTCTAAAATCCACAATGAGATAAAAAATAAATATCAACTGCAAGAAGCCGAGGATGACACAACAGAGGACAGATTTCTCACTATGGCGTTGGAGAACAAGGATCACAAAAGCGATTCTAGAAGGAAAATGAGAATGACGAGAGAACCGAGACAATATATTCAGTGCCCATGTTTCCCTATTTTAATCGCCTCTGTTGACTTGACTTGACTTGGGATTTACTGAAACTGTTGGAGTTCATGCTCTTCGACTTGCAGCAATTTTGTTTGGGCATGACCGACTCAACACCCACTTTGACAGCCAACAGTTGATTGTGATGGATTCCACATTCCCAACATTACCATGTGCGTTTCTTCAAACAGCAGTTAGAGACGTAAAACAAAGTTTCCTTTTTTTTTTCACCAAAACCAAAATTCAAATTTAAATAGCTGAATCTATCCTATCAACATAGGCTTCCTCAAATAATTAATCAAGCTCATATCAGTCTGATTACTAAATATTCAGCAAACCTATTAATCGAGATAAAGATACCCAACTCACATGCTCTCTGTAACTCGATGCCTTTTTTAGGGTGAAATTCTGAATTCAAATTTCGTATTTGCACGATAAAAGTAAAACCATACGGTAATCAGAAATCTCCTTTCTCTTTTTGGGTGAGACGAGGAGAACTGGCTTGCCTACTCAACCTAGAGAACATCAGAGGTCTGCACATGATTTTCTATTTTGTATGTCTGATAAAAAGTGCAGAAACTAAACAGTAGCAAGCGAAGATGTTTCGATTCTGGAGAGAGGAAGCAGGCCGTATACATGATGGACCTCTGATTTTGATATGGATCTCTGTATTTTTCTATTGCATAGCAAATAGATAACCTACGGCTTTTAAGAATCCGACCAGATGGAACAGCTCGTATTGCAGCCAAGAACGTCGAGTTATGAACCCCGCATCTTCATGGTAACTACTTATTTATGTAATTACTTAAAAATAGATTGCAGAAATCTGAAAGTAAAAATTAAATGATTCTGTACAACAACGTTTCATATACCAGCTACAACTCCTTTCAACGCATATGAACCAACGTAACAGCGTTACCTTCAGGCGTTCCTTGTCAGGGAGCGTTTCTTGTCAGGCAACGTTTCTCTTTTAGGCAGTGTTTCTCCTTCAGGCAATTAACAGAGGAGCAGAAGGCAGGCAGTGGATAGAGGAGTAGAAGGCAGGCAGTGCTGGTCAGGTGGCAGCTAAATTCTAGCTGAGGAAATATTCATAAGTAATGGCAGAAACCATAAAACAAATGGTTCAAATATCAGCAGGGCAGGATATCGCCCGCTCTGATAACATGTTAAACAAACATGGGGAGCGAGAAAGATAGGAATGATAAAGCATTCATTACAATTTTATTAACAATTTGATATACATTTATAGTACATTTGGTGGCCGTTGGGATTCACATCCCAAGGTCCCTTGGACTACTTAGTCTGTTCGGCTTCCACACTAACCCATTTAGGATTAGGTGTCCAACAATGTGAAATGGAAAGATTGTTTAGGAGGGTGAAAAGGGCATCAATACGTGAATCCTTTTCAATAGAAGAAGAACACAGAACGTGAAACTTTCCCACAGGCAGCGCAATAGCCATGAATTCTAGCTTATCTTGCTTAGAAAATTTCATTGGAAATAAATATGAATGAACTGTGAAACACAACAAAATACATATGAAACATAAATAGAACACATTTTCTACACTCACACCACATGAATCTCATGAACCAGAGCCATTGCCATTCATTAATTCTCTGTCAAAATATACAATGAAGAACTGAGTTTCTCTCCCACTGTCTCCTAGAAATTACAACCAACGATTTGCAAATGGTTTTCATACAATAAATAGACTATGCCATTGGCAAATAGAAAAACCCATAGCTGGGGAGTTTCTCAAATCATTACAAAATGGAAAGGAAAGCCAACCATTAGTTACATGTGTAGCATTACAAAAATGACAAATGGCTTGAGTGACTGCTCGCCTTCCTTTTCCACGTGGATAGAAGCCAACCTTTAGTGAAAATATTCTTTAAAATTTGCCATAGGTGCTGAGTAAAATGTATTATAAATGAGCGGTCCCACTTGGAGAAAGTCGCGAATAGAAATGTCGTGGAGTGGAAGTGATTTTGGCCTTTTGGTCTATATGCACTACGCCCAAAGCTATATGCGTCGTGCCACTTTGGAGGTGATTTTGAGGTACTTGTTGGAGTCCAAATTTTACCCAAGTGTGCTTGTTAGAAATCCCTACTTGTCTAATTTCCAACCCAAGTGGAATTTCTGCATTTGGTGTTCATTTACTCCTCCTAAACCTCATTCTCCCAAGATGGGTTCCTGTGTGTCAAAATAGGGGCAGAGAGGTCATTTTCTGAGTGTTTTTGACATCCTAGGGACTCAAAACAAGCCCAAACTTCTTGTCCATGCACCAGCAGGCATGATTTTTCATGCTAAATCCAAAAATCAAAACCATTCTTAATTTGGAGCTCCCAATCCTAAGCGTCGTGCCAGTGGCATGGCGCACAAGGAGAAAAACCCTGTGTTGTGACCAAAAATTTGTCATGTGACCAAAATTGCCCCAAATTTCTTGAAATTTGGGCTAGAGGTTCCCTATGAAGTGTTATGCTGGGCCATAGAGGCTTCAGCCAAGATTCAGAGCCCATCTTGCTCTTTTTGCCTCTTTTGCCTTTTTGTCGCTTTGCTCAATTTCACCTTCAAACTCCTTACCCAAGCCTTTGAACTCATGTTCTATGCCCTGTAGTGATAAACCATCCACCTCAACATGGTTTTGTCCTTGTCAGCCTTCTCTAGCAGTCTCTCAAGGTGGATGTTGATACGCTCGAGCCAAGACTCACGGTCATTGTTAATCTCTTGCACTAATGGAGTGAGCTCAATCCTCCTATGCTGGGAAACTTAGCGATTCTCACGGATGTTTTGTAGCTCCATGATCTCATGCTGGTCCTCAAGCTGTTTGTTCCTCTACTCCAAATACCTGATAATCCATTTACCCCTCTGCAAATTGAGTGACAAGTCTTGGATCTCCGTTTTCTGCTCCTGGATGGTCCTCCTAAGTTTGGCACTCTCCACATCTGCATCATCATCATGAATGAGGATGAAGTCAGCCTCTTGTTCGCCTGATGGCCCCTCGTCATGCATGTGCCTCTTGCCCTTGTCCTGTACCTATGTTGCCGATGTAGGAAGCGAGGCCCCTTCCAACCCGGGTGGAGATAACACTCACTTTGCTATTGCAAACAAATGTCTACTGCCTCTCTGATATCTGATGAATACTGGCATAGTAGTGGTCTCATGGTGCTCATACTGATGAGAAGGACCACCTATCTCATGATCAACCTCTTATAATACCTGTGAAGTGCTAAAGAGGTCACAGGAGATGAAGTCATCCCAAGTAATGCCCTGTAATCCCAACTGATGATCCACCAAAATCTTAATTAGAGCAAAATGATAAACACTGTTAAGTTGCCGCTGAGGGGTTTTGTGCTGCATGAAGGTGTTCATCCTCTCTATGTTCCTGCAAATGAAATATGGGATGTTCATCATCTGTACCTTGGTAAAGTGCATGAGAAACCTGATGTGATAGGCATATAAACAAGATAACCTCCCCTCACAGCTCAAATATTTCATGATCAACTTCATGGGTGGAGCATATTCATCTTTCAAATATCTGAATGGAAAGACTCTTTGGAGCTGCCTCAAGAAACTGGTCTTAATGTAAGGCTCATAATGATGCCGATCCACCTTCTTTTTCTTGTGCCATTGTTCTCCAACATTCAGTATGCAGGTTGCTAATGAGACAGTTTCAGGTGTTAGTGTGAAGGTGACCCCGGCCAAGATAGAGTGACCTCCATGTAGGTGAAGCACAAAAAGACGGGTCAACTCATGATGAACTAGAACATTAGCCACCCTTTGACAAAATTCAAAACATGACAGATGTTGGAAGCATGACATAGCAAGGGGGCAGGCCTGTAATTCAGTGAGGGTGGTTGGCTCATCCCTAACATGTTTTCCACTCTTATGATGTCTCTAGGGAGCCTGTTCTTCTGAGGATGAATCACTTTGTGTTTCCATCTCATACTCCGATGAATGCTCCGATGCCATAACTACTGTATATGGAATGTTCTTGGACTGCCCTTTGATGATGGTATGAAACTGTGTGTTGATATGATATCTTCCACCAAGGGGAACAATGCAACAGGGAGTGTTAGGAAGGGTAATAATATGATGGGATTAGGGGTTATGGGGATAAATTTTGTTTAGGGACATGTAGGAGGGTTTGGGGATTTTATAGGGTAGGGTTTTGGGGTGTTATGTTGACAAATGAGTGGAAGGGATAGGGACTAGGGGTTTAGTACTCTTTTAGGGTAGGGAAAATAGGGAAAAATGGAGTATGAGAGAACAGAACAATGGAAAGAAGGGGAAAAATGAGAGGTGAAAGAGGAGCCTTGGCATCAACACCACAAGTTTTCAACCCTAGAGCAAAGGCTTTGATGTTTTCAAGTGGTATGGTTTATGCATTTTTTATTGCAATTATAAACGGCCATAACCATCATCCTATCCACAAAATTTGATGAGCAAGCCAAGGTATAGACCCGACCTGACAATTGGAAGGAATTCCAAATGATTTGTGGCAAATTTGGAACAATTTCGGGCCTTTGTGGGTGTGCGCCTATTATGGAAATTTTTGGGCACTTCAACCCCAATCATACATGTCCATAAACTGAGGGCTCCTAGGTCCCTAAAAGTGTTGCTTCACTACCTAAAGGAACAAGGTGAGATGATTACATCATCTCCCAGAAGTTCTCCACTGAAAACTACTCATAAATGGTCAAAACTGGACCATACTAAAAGCTCAATGCAAAGGGTACAATGCATACCACCTTCCCAGTGTACAAGGTGCGATGCATACTGAATTTCTCCTCTATAGGGTGCAATGGTCGGGAATGGAAAAATAGCAGGGACAAAAATGCGAGGTGGAAGATCATGGAATCTTCCAGAAGCTTCCCCTCAGACACTTGCCTCTCTATTTTCGACCAGGGATGAGTAAGAGATCATCATCTTCTAAGTGGATACAAGAACTATCAGAGAGAGGACACTAATCAAGATCCCAGAAGATGACTCACCTCTCTGTAATCATCTATATATGGATCCCTCATCACAGAGATCCAGAGGCCGGAATTTTGTATCTTATAGAGAAGTGTTGTTGGTTTTCTGGTGCACATTCATAGTGTTGGGTGATCTAAGCTTTGCTTGAGGTGAAGAAGGGATTCCTAGCTGGAGGATGATGCTGGGTCAGAGCATATGGTTGTAATCGTCTTGCTACTTTTTATCTTAATAAAGCTATTCTTGTTTTCTTCCATATTCTTGTGTACTTGTTTATATATGCATTTATATGGTTAACATACACCTGATCCTGTATTATTTCACTACAACAAAACCCTGTGATTAGCGTCCCTTTTTTCTTCCTTTTTTGCATATAGAGCCCAGTTTTGTTGCTATTTGTGTCCATTTATAAAATATGGTGCAAAATTGATGCAAAGTTTGCACCATGTTTCTCACCAAGTCTTACACCAAGTTTAGCACCAGATATTGCAATAGGTTTTGCATCAAGTTTTACACCAGGTTTTACGCCAAGTTTTATACAAAGTTTTGTGTCATCCTTTGCACCATGTTTTGCATCAAGATTGACACCTAATTTTGTTTCACCAACTTTTGAATCATTTATTGCATCCACTTTTTGCGCCTACACTTGCATCAACTTTTTCATCATCTCTTGCATCCTCTTTTGCATCATTTTTAAAATTTTTTTTGCATCCATTTTTACATCATTTTTTGCCTCCCCTTTGCGTCAAGATTTGCATCAGGTTTTGTGTCGCATATTGTATCTACTTTTGCATCTAATTTTGTTGCATCAACTTTTGCATCATATTTTTCATCCATTGTTGCACCCATGTTTACGTCCACTTTTGCATCCCTTTTTGCATCTTATTTTTCATCTTCATTTGCTTATTTTTTTGCATCTATCATTACATCCACTTTTTTTGTGACACTATTTGTACCATGTTTTTTACTTACTATTGTACCCACGTTTGCTTCCAATTTTGCATCCATCTTCGCATCCACTTTTGCATCAAAATATTGCATCTATTTTTGCATCCACTTTTGTGTTGGGTTTTTCATCTCATTTTGTATCATCTTTTGCATCTATTTCCATTGCATCCATATTTTTCATCCAATTTTGTTTCCTCTTTTGCACCCATGTTTGTATCCACTTTTTCATCCCTTATTGCATCTTGTCTTGCATCCAAATTTGCATATTTTTTGTGTTTTTTATTACATCCACTTTTGTTGTGCCATATCTTGTGCCTGTCATTGAAACCCACATTTTCTTCCAATTTTGCATCCACATTTGCATCCTCTTTTGTGTCCAAGTTTGCATCAAATATTTTTTTTTTGTTTTTTGCATCCCATTTTGCATCTACTTTTACATCCACTTCTGATGTGTCCAATTTTGAATCTAATTTTGTCTCCACTATTTCACCCATGTTTGGTCCATGTTTACATCCATTTTTAATCCAATTTTGCCTCCTTTTTGCATCCAAGTTTGTGTCTTTTTTTTTGTTCATTGTTGTATCCACATTTATTTCACAACAATTCATGCTAAGTTTTATGCCTACTATTACACCCATGTTTTCTTCCACTTTTTCATCCATGTTTTCATCCTATTTTGTGTCCAAGTTTGCACCAACTATTTCATCTACTTTTCATCCACTTTTGTGTCAATTTTTTTGTCTTGTTTTGCATCTACTTATGTTGTGTCCACTCTTCATCCAATTTTGTGTCTATTGTTGCCCCCATCCTTTTTTTAACTTTTAAATATATTTTCCAACTCTCATATATTTTTTGCATTGATGATATTTCTTATGACATTAAAAATTATGAACAACTGATGACAATGTCAATAATTATGATGATGATGATAATCAAGATGATGACGATGACATGGATTGTGATTATTATGATAGTCAAAATGATGATAAAGATGATGGGGGTTATAAAGACAATGATGATGGAGATGTTAATGACCTTGGAAAATATTCCCAATTTTTAAATGTTTTCATGGTCATAATCATAATCATTATCTTTAGATTCATATTCCAAGTCATCATCATTTGATCATCATTATCATTATTTTCATCTTGGTAATCATCAACAACAATAATGGCATGAATGATGACTATGATTTTCATGACAAAGTTGACAACAATGATGATAGAAATTACATTAATTATGATGATGGGGATGATGAAAATTATAATGATGATGATAATGGTAGTGGTGATGATGATCATCGGTCATCTCTAAAAAATAAAGTTATCATTTCTCTTGCATATATCATGTGTCCTAACAACCCTTTTTGAGCACTCATAATATTTTTTGGGTTGATGGTATTTCTTACGACACCTATAGTTATGAACAATTGATGACAATGTCCATAATCATGATGATGATGATGATGATGATGATGATGATGACGGTGACATGAATGGTGATTATGATGATAATGCAATGATGAGATTGATGGTGGTGATGATGATGATAATGAAGATGATGACACTCCCTCTAAACTAGGGAGATACTCATAATGAGACAAAAAAGTACATTCAAGTTGAAATATTCATATAAGAAGGGATCTAGATTAATAAGCATCAGCAATGATTTAAATCATCATAGACAACATTGTCAAAATAGAAAGGCCTTGACTAACAAGTTATATATCTCCATTAGATCATAGCACAATGTTGGGAGGATAAAATTTGGACACCACTGCCTCTTTAGGCACTTACCGCACTAGGATGTTCATCAGGCATGTCCTCACATGATTATTTCCTAATCCACTATCATAATATTTGACACCAGGAAATGTCAATCCTCATAACTATTCTTATCTTGGATTAATGTACTTGACCTATGGTGGTTAGTCCTTGTCAAAGCACAAATTCTAAAAGAATATTGGTCCTATATGTTTATCTAATCCACCATCCTCCCTATTGGTTTCTTTAGTAGGCTTACGACTATTAGTCTCAGCCATAGTACATGACAAATGGATAATATGGTGTCAATTCTCACTCTCTCTCAACCAGGGAGGAGACATCCACAAGCATAAGCGTTTCTCAATAATACCCATCATTTTCATTGGGAATAACATCATTAACTTGTTTTCATCACATGACGCCTTTATGATTAAGCATTCATAGATTTGTGGCAAAATATTTCGCCTTTTTGTCATTTGTGATGAAAGAAAATCAAAAAGTGAAAGCCAAAATCATTAAATATACACATAATGATTTATCTAAGTCTAAACTCTAAGGTTAAAGTGAAAATTTATGTAAATATTATATCTATGAGTTGTTCAAAACTTATGAAAACCTTATTCCCTAAGTCCTATATATAAGAAAAATCAAAAGAAAGAAAAATAAGGCCCAAAGAATGGTAACTCATGTATTCACACCCTCTTTGGAAAACATATGAATATATACACTCGAACTCACACTTGATCACATGTTTGTGATGGTTAAATCATGAAGTCCTCTTTTCCCCTTTCATTTAAGCACCTAATTGAGGATCTAGGGAATTTTTATTGCCTAAGGGTTTCATGTCTACTCTTGGTTTACTTATGTCACACTACAGTCAATCATGTGATGAAGTGAAATAATTAAGTTTGTGGAGTTATTAGAATAGTGTATTAAGTTAGTCATGAGACACACATGTATTACATGTCATTGATCCACATGTGTGGGTTGGAGACTCATTTCTTGAGAAATTTAATGGATACTACTTTAGGGCCTTGATGGTATACCTTACAAAGTCTCTTGGTAAACATTGCGATTCATCCTTTCTGTTCGTCGAGACACTTGATAATATTGAATTCACTTCCAATAATCCAAGGAGATGGGGAGTATAAATTACTTGTGCTGGAAATAGAATTGAGAAATAGAGGTTTTCCATTTGCAATATTGGATTCATAGACATTGGATACATGGTAGTAGTCCTCAATGTCAATTAACTAAAATTATATTGTCATAATGCGAAAAGAGGTAAACATATTGGTAACCTTGATGTGTTGAACATTCCAAATAATAGCCATTCCACCCAAGTATATCTAATCATCAATCAGTACTACTTAGAAATTCCTCCCCCATTTTCTAATTGTATGAAGAAGAACCTCACTTAATATTTTTATTTCTTATATCAACATTATTGATGGGTGCTTTGCGTACCATTTTTCTTTTAGGAGTATTTGTTTTCCTTTACTATTGAAGTCCATCATGTTCCATGAGACTATTTTCATGGAGAATTTACATAGAAAGGAAGTATAATGTGACTAAAAAAACATGTTCCAAGATTTAAGTTATTGGACAATGCCACTTCATGACTCCTATATTTCCTTAACCTGGGACTAAATGGTGAACTTGATAGCCTTAAGGGAAATTAACCAATGAAAAGCTAAAAAAGAGGTGACTTTTGACTTTATCACATACAAGTTAATATACTAAAGAAAACATCCATAAAAATTTCATCAATCAATGAATCTTTAAAAAAAATATTCAAAACAATTTCATCAAACAGTGAAGCATTACATTATAAATTACAATCTATAAACCTTTTGGTAACTTTTCGCTAAGCCATGTTCAAAACCAACTTATTTAATATTAATATTTAACAATAATATGGAAAATAACATAAATTAAATAACATGTTATAAATCCTAGGAAATGTCACTAACATAAAACTAAAAGGCACCCAACTAATGGGAGTGGCCACTCAAGGCCACCATAAGACAATTAATCTATTAAGACAAGGAGTAATGGGGAAAGAAATCTACAAAGGTCAAAGGCAAACCTATTTTAACTTTATTGTTTTATTAGGTGCAAGTTGAATATCTCAAGATATAATGAAGAGAAGAATTAATTTTATTGCATTAAGAAAACCCAAGCACATTCTATAACATAGCAAGGAAGAGATGTATAATACCCATCTCAACAACACAA
>APFE030380294.1:0-24665 GCA_000404065.3 Pinus taeda
ACATAACAAAAATAATGTAAGGGCACAATAATAACAATAGTGGGCTTCTATGGGGCACAATAGTAACAATATGGGCACAATAGGGGCACAAAAATATTAATAAGGGGTACAACTACAATAGTACTGGGGTAATCACTAGTATTATGGGGACCCAACAGTGTGCAAGTATCGAATATCTGATGAAGTGTGAGATCTAGTATGCAGGTTACTGGGTTATGGTGCATTGCTGGATCTGAACCAAGGAAGAACCTTAGCTGATGATGAGGAATTAGATCTAATGATGGATTGGGACCATAAGGCATAAAATGAACTATCATTATGTGTTTTTTCTCATATATAATCTAGATCTGAATACTGACACATATTATTTTGTAAATGATATGATCTGGGTATAACTATAGTCTAGTATAGCTGCAAAACTCTAAATTTATATTTACAGATGTATACGCCGGTTGCCTTTGAGAAAAGCGTGTGTACATGCAGGTTCAACACATGGAAGTATCATATACCTTACAAAATATGTTTTAGTTGCTTCTATTTGTTGTTGCAGTGTTCTGGGTTCTGGCTTGGGTTCTGGTTACTGTATTCTAGTGACAACATTCTGAATGATCAGATTGATGGGTTGTCAAAGTGATTGATTGATTCGGTTGTGGTTGGTTCAAAAGGAGATTGGTTGATGCAAATATATTTGATGATTGAATGATGTTGTTGATGGATACAATCTGAAAATTTATGAAACGTGGTCCCTGGAAGAAAAGAGAAGGTTGTAGCCTTTTGTAGGCTGGCACCTATGTACTAGTAAACATATCAGCTAGTACAAGAGATAGGGGTAGTAGCTCCCTTCCAGTAGAAGCTGGAGAATGAGAGAAGGTTGTAGTCTTTTGCAGGTAGAAGCCTGCATACTAGTATAAGACTGCATCAGTACAAAAATTGTAAACTGAATTTTCTTATTATTAAAAGAAGACAGAGATGACAACAGTAGGTGGTTTTTACCCACATTGGGTTTCCACCTTATATCTTGGTGTTCATGTGTTTTTCTCATGTGTGATGCTTTATTCTGCTTTTACTGCACTGTCTAATGAATTCCTGATATATTGGTTAAAGTTGAAAGCATGATAATTTGGGTAAATCAAAAGATCTTTGCATATACGCTAGTTGCATTAAGTATAGTTGTGTATACACACTTATTCACTAAGCTAAAGTAGCATATACAAATCAGGCTTGAAAATTAAATTATTGATCTAATAATACTTATTCACCCCCCCTCTTAGTATTATTTCCAATGATTGATACATTCATTATTTATCCAGTTGTTTACTAACATTAAATAATGCTTGTGTTTATTGATAGCTAGAAGATATTGATAATACACCTACTAATACCCAAGGTCAAATTGGGTTATTAAGATTTGGAAAAGATGATCCAAACCATCATTTAAACCATACCAGGGCAAGAAGAGAAAGATTGATGAGAACAATACCAACTGAGAAATTTCAAGATCTGATGAGATTAACATACATTGATGACATGCCACCTAGCCTTAATGATGATGATGATAGTGAAATGCAATGCATGAAGAAGGATTGAATGAAATGCTTACATGATTCTTTATGGATGGAAATTCTTATGAAACCAGATCACAAACAAAATAAAGATAGATTAATTACTTGAAAATTATCCTCTTTGAGAGGAAAGCTTCTTTACATCGCATCAATCAACAATTCTTGGCTGATACAAATGAAAATACCTCCTTGGTATATATAGGAGTCTGAGGCATCACAATATAATGATAACCTACATAACAATAATAATGTAAGGGCACAATAATAATATTGGGGCTGCATGGGCACAACAATGACAATAATAATAAGGGAGATACATTAGTACTATAGGGATCTAACATGCCACTATCCTTCAAAAAAGTGTTGTCCTCAATGCTTGAGTAGTTTTGGATGCTTATGTAAAAAAAAATCATCCTCCCATGTCGAATATTCAATGGGTAAGTTCTTCCACTTAATGAGAGACTCTGAAAGTGATTTATTTGGTAGCTATCGAGTGCTTTTTCTGTGACTACTTCAAGCTCCAATATGATTTTTCCTTCGTCGTTAAGTTCTAGCAATATTGTTTGAACTGGGAGCTTGTCACTGATAACCTTCTTTAGCATGAAACATGGAAAACTGGGTGTAATCAGGAAGATGAAAACAACTCCAATTTGTATGCCATAGTACCAATATTTTGTAACACCATGTAAGGACCATAGTACTTGGGTGATAATTTATTATCCTTCTTAGCTTGCTTGAGGGACATTTGTTTGTATGGTTGTAGTCATAAAATACCCAATCACCTATGTCAAAACTTATTTCACTATGATGTTGTTCTTCCTATGATTTCATTTGATATTGTGCCAGAGTGAGGTTATCCTTTACGAGTTGGAAAATTGTTGTTGATGCTCGATAATCTTACATTTCTCGATAATATTCCACTGCAATAGTATGGATGGAAGTGTTATACCACCATTTAACCAGAGATAAACATTTGACCTGTTATGTTTGTTTATCAGATACAAAGCAACGAAGATATCCTTACAAAAATTTGTGCACTATCTTAGTTTTCTCATCGGATTGAAAATGATAAGATGAGCTATGAGCTAATTGAGTACCAAGATAAGAAAATAATTTTGTCCAAAAATTTCCAGTGAAAATGGGATCTCCATCACATAAAATAATATTTTGGTTTCCATGTAGCTTTTGAATTGTTTCCATAAATGCAATAGAAACTATATTGGCTTTAAAGGATGAGATAATGCACAAAAGTGTGCATACTTGGTAATTCTATCAATTACCACCATGATAACACTCTTTCCTTTGAACTAGGGTAAACTTGTGATAAAATCCATTGATACCTCCCCCCAACACTGACCTGGAATTGCTAAAGGTTGTAATAGACACGGGGTCCTAATTGTTTTAACTTTATTTTGTTGGAAAACCAAACATTCTTCCATAAAATTTTAAATGTCTATTTAAAGCCATCCCAAAAAAATTCCTTCTTGACCCTGTGGTATGATTTTAAAAATCTTGAGTTCCCTCCTAAAGGAGAGGTGTGTAATTCCAAAAGAATCTTTTGTTTGAGTTCAAAATTCTTACATAAATATTAGCAATCTTTGTACCATAATGAGTCATTTTCCAGATAAATATATCTAATGTATTGGGATTCTACACCTCTTCATCATTCTTCCATTCCTCCCTTGCTTTAGTTGTCTAGTCAGGTTGTATAATCAAAATGGCATAGATCAATGCTTCCACATCCTCATCTCTTCTTGAGACTGCATCTGCAACAACATTTTGCTTCCCATTTTTGTAGATGATTTCAAAGTCATAACCCAACATCTTAGACTTTAGTGACCCATTTTTTCTTCTCTTCTGAAGAAAATATTTGTTCCAAAAATTATTTAAGACTATCATGATCTATTTTTACCTTGAAGTGTCTTTTCATTAGGTAAGGGTGCCATTGCTTCAGGGAATGTAGTATTGCCAAAATTTCCTTCTCATAAATAGGTTTGTGTAAATACTTTCCCTTGATTGGATGACTTTCAAAAGAAATAGTTCTTACTTTTTGCATTAAAACAACACCAATTCCATTTCCTGAGGCATCACATTCCACCATAAAGGTTTTTGTGAAGTATGGAGTATCTAAAACCAGGGCTTGGCACATTGCCTCTTTAAGATGTTCAAAGGACTTAGTTTCTTCTGGAATCCAAAAAAATGCATCTTTATTCAGTAATGTTGTTAGAGGTGTTGCTTATATTTTCCCATAATTCTTAACAAACTTGCAATAATACCCTGTCAACCCAAGAAATTCTCAAAGATTCTTTAGGGTTGTGGTCATTTTCCATTAAGTGATGGCTTTAATTTTGTTAATATATACCATAGCACCCTCATGAGATACAATATTACCCAAATATTCCACCTCTTGTACCCTAAAGAAACATTTTGAGGTTTTTACATACAATTGTTTCTCCTCCAATAGTTTGAGCACTCTATCAACATGTTGAACATGATCCTTCCAAGACTTCTTGTAGATTAGTATATTATCAAAAAATACTAACACAAATTTTCTAAGGAAGGGTTTGAAAATGGAATTCATCAAACCTTGAAATGTGGAAGGTGCATTAGTAAGGCCAAAAGGCATGACCAAAAAATCATAATGACCTTCATGATTGTTTGAACACTATTTTCAGAATGTCTTTAGCCTTCATTCTAATTTGACGATATCCTAAATGAAGATTCATCTTAGTGAATTAAATTTCTTCATGTAATTCATCCAAACAATTCATCAATGACATGAATGGGAAATTTATCTTTAATAGTGAGCTTGTTTAACTCCCTATAATCCAAACACATACGCCATGATCCATCCTTCTTGTGTACCAATACTACTATAGTGGATAAATAACTTTGGCTATGTTGAATTATACCTTCCTCTATTATTTCTACAACCATATGTTCAATTTCACTCTTTTGGGCATAGGGATATCTGTAAGGTCTGATGTTTGGAGGAACGCTTCCTAGAATCAAGTGAATAGCATCATCATGATCATGAATAGGTGGGAGGCCTTTGAGAGTCTCAAATACCTTGGAAATGATTGTCCAGGATTATTTAGAGATCTGGAGAAACAGATGATTTTGATGTGTGAACATCTAGAGAGCATAATTGTGCAATTATGCCTCACTGTTCTTTCTTCATAATCTTTGTCATTCCATTAGATTTGATACCTTCCCCAGTTTCCATGAAATGCCCCTTAATTCAATTTCCTTTCCTTCCCTGGAGAATTTCAAGAAATTTCTTGAAAATTAAAAGCTATCATCCCTAAAGATTGTAACCATTGGACTCATAATACAACATCATCACCACCCATTGGAATGGAAAGCATTGGAATATTTAATACATATTCCCCCATGGTTAGATTGATATTATGCCACTTCCCTGAGTAATTTTTAGTTCCTCCATTTGCAACCATCACTTGACACTCTTGTGCTAGATATAGAGAGAAATTCAATTCCTTGGCTATCTTAAAATGAATAAAATTGTGGTTACTACCATAATCGATCAACATATTGCCTTTTCTTTCTTGATATATCCTTCTATCTTGAGAGTTTGAGGAGTGGTAATTTTTGCCAATGCATTACAAGATATGGTTGTATTAATTTATTCTTTCTATGGGGTTGGTTCATGGTGTATATCCTCTTCTTTTAACGTTTATATTTCCTTTTATTCCTCATTTTCGCAATATATGTAAAATAATTTCTTCTCATCACACTTATGACCCTCAGTGTATTTGTTATCACAACTGTAACAAATCCGTTTTTCTATTTTTTCCTCCATTTGTTGTGGTATAAAACTTGTAGATTATGGGAGGCTAGGAACAACAACACTTCCATCTTCATAGTTATGAGTGGTATACTTCCTTGTTTCCATAATTTTTCTTTCAAATTTTCTTTCCACCTCGAATGCCTTCTCCAATGAATCAGGTTCCTAAAGGTGAACCTCATGTTGGATGTCATCCTTTAAATTCCCTATGAAAACATCAATCCTATGCTCCTATGGAATATCATTTACCTTAATATTAAATCTTGAGAAGTCCTCAATGTGCTCCACCATTGAACCCTTTTATTTCAGATTTATCAATTGGCTAAAGAAGGTTTTTCTCTTTGTATCCTCATAATGTGCTACCAATTCTTCTGCAAAAAATTATCCAAGTGACAATTGATTTACGAGAATAAATCCATCGATACCATGCAAATTGATTTTGTTCTAAATATAAAGATGCAATGCGTACTGTTGGTGTCCAAGTGAATAAAACTATTCAACCCTTTCCCACATTTATTACCAATCTAGGATCTACTGGTTATTTCAAGGCTAACGCAGAAAATATATGCAAGTAATAATTGTATAGCGCAAAATTGATCGAGAATTCATCAACGAATAATAAACAATTGTAAAATGACATCAATAACTAATATGTAACAACAACAAAATTGATAGCAATAATTAACTATAATATCAATGGAAATGATAACAATAGTTCATTGTAACAACAAAGGAACTGATAGCAATAATTCACTATAACAACAATTCGATTCACAACAATTACATCAAACCATCATAGTAAGGAAAAGAAATACATACATGGAAAAGAAACTAGCACACACTATCTCAGCAACACCTAATGAGGAGAGTGGGCTCAACTCCCTGATCAGGGCTCTGATGAACTCACAAACTCAAAGAAAGATTGGAAAAGCTGTAAATTTCATTAATGTAAAAGTATCTATTACAAAGCTCAATTCTCTTGTCTCCAACCCCCTGTTTCAAACTCTCTATCCTTTCTTATACAAAAACAGTTCCTGAGATTAAGATAATTGTTGCCTGCTCTTTACATGAAGGTTGTAATAAGCCCAAAACTAATTGCAAAACATAGAAAGAGGAAGTCTGGATCGATTCTTCCATTATAGTTGTGGTTCGATAATACCTTTGCAGCTCGATGTATAAACATAGCCATTTGACCTGGAAATATGCACATAAGATGACGTTTAGCAAGTGCTTTGGTCATAATCCCCTAAACTATGCCTCAATGATTAATTAACTCATAAAGACATGATTAGAGGTATACCTGTGTGATTTAGGATATGAAATGACTTAGATAGGAATGAAAATGTGAAGGAAAATAGGATAAAAATGTAAGTAAAAACATGCAATTTTGGGTCCCAACACATACCTTTTGCATGTGCGGCACATCATGTAGATCAAAGAATTACCCTATCTATAGTATCCTTGTTACCAGATCCTTGCCATAAAACTTCCTCATATCTATATTTGGAATGTGGTGGGTATTAAAATAAATGTTGGAGTCTATAAAATCATATTTCATATTCTTTTTGTCCTCATCCTAATTTTCATGGAGTACCTTGTCACCACTAGGAAGCATTTCTTGTAACAATTTTGTCAAACCTTCCTTCAAAACTTCCATGTTGCCTTTTATATTTTCTTCTAAACCATCCATCATAGCTTCTAGTTCATTTTGGTTACTCTTTGCGAGAACGAAATTTGTTGCACTTGGTCTCGTAATTTTGATATATCATGTTGCATTTCTTCCTCTTTTTCATGCATCATAGTAGAGCTTTATGGTTTCTTACTAGGTGTATCATTTTTTTTCTGTTTTGAGGCATTTTGTAATAAAATAAGGATATATATGCTTCACTATGCCCTTTGAATCACTTCAAACTAATTTTCCAAACAAAATTTATGCAAAATTTAAAATAAATACCAACCTTTTTCTTTCTTTCAGGAGCTCGATCTTGAAACTATTGTATCTCTGTAATTTTGGCCTCCTAAGGTTTGCGATTTTGTCTTGTGGTATCCATCTAAGTCTTCTTTTCATTGCCACAAATTAGAACAATATTATATTTTTCAAAATAAAGTTATGCCAAATCTCCCATGGTGACCCGATTATGGATTGGTTTAGTAGAGAAAACGGGTGCAGTGGCACATGTCACTATTTCACATTCGGCCTTCAAATTGATACAAGAGAAACTACAATCTGTGAATTTTTTTTCACTTTTTATGAAATTCAAATATGATGCTCGAAGAGAAAGTTATGATGATTTTCCCTAGGTCACTTGTTTGAGACTGAATTTTGGAGCATGTTGAAATCCTAACTTCTTCAAACCATATCTCAAAAAATATAGTGAATCAAGATACAAAATTTTTACACGAAGTTTAACAAGATTTCTGCTCCATGTGTTTGAAATGTTATAATCTTAAGCCTCGTAGAAAAAAATATAGTGAAAATTCCAAGATGGCCTATTTGAAGTAGTGAAACCCTAGAATCCAAAGCTCTTATACCAATGTTATGCAACCAAATCACAAACATATGAAAATATAGATCAACGACTTGAAAATTAGCATCTTTGAGGGGGAAACCTCCTTTTCATCACATAAATTAACAATTCTTGGATGATACAAATGACAATACATCATTTTTATATATAGGAGTCTAAGAGTCACAATATAATCAGAGCCGACATAACAATAATAATGTAAGGGCACAACAATAACAATAGTGGGCTTCTCTCGGGCACAATAATAATATATAGGGGCTACATGGGAACAACAATAACAATAAGGGGTCTACACTAAGAATAAAAGTAAGGTTGATACACTATTACTATAGGTACCTAATAGAAACAATGATGAAAATAATGATCATATGGTTGACAATAACGATGATAGAAAGGGTAATTACCACCAAAGTAATCTTGATGATAACAACCTGAAAGACTTAATTAAGCAAGAAGCTAAAACACCTGTGTTCAAATCAGGTGCAATTAGAACCTCAAAAATTTCATGCACATTAATATTAGTAGAAATCAAGTCACTATTTGGTTGGTCATAAAAAGGATTCACTACCCTATTGAAGTGAGTTGAAATCCATTTCTTACTATGAATTATCAATTGGTGTACATAATTCGTAAACATTCATCAACTTCATTTGTATTTCTTTAAGGGGCTTTTAAAACCATATATTGTATATAAATATTCCTAATATAGATTGGAATATCAGACATGTTCATCATAATTCAAACATTAAATTGATTTAATCTTGGGACATCTTACAGGGCACTAAAAACTAAAATATTCCATGAAGAGAATGTGTTGCTATCAACTTGTAGAGAATCACACATCAGTTTTTTGGTTGAGTTGGATATTGAATACAAGCAAGTTCATTTATATAAAAATTATTGCATTTTATACAAAGATGAATATTAAGACAACGTAGAATGTCCTATATGTAAAGAGGATATTTTGTACATATGTACAAAGTCTTGTAATTCCAAATAAGGTCTTATGTCACATGCCAATTATACATAGACTTCAATGAATGTTCAGTTGCAAGTCAATTACAAAATTGATGGACTGGCATGCAAAGAAAAAGAGTAAATATGGATTCATGTGAATTCTAACTGACTCCAAAGCAATGAAACACAGAGGAAAAATGGCCAAGAAAATTCAAAGATGAACCTAGTAGTATTAAGTTTGGTCTTGTAATTGATGGAGTGTGCCCATTCTCTTTCATGAGCTCAAATTATAGTGTTTGTCCAATCTAATTTATAATATACAATAACCCCCATGGATGAGTGTTAGAAAGGAGCACATTATGCTAACTCTCATCGTTCATGGAAAACATCAAGTAAAAAAAATGGATGTTTATCTTGCACCTTTTATTGGTGATATGAAACTACTATGGAAAGTCATAAGAATGTATGACATATCACGTCCTCCATCAAAGAGGGTTTTCATGTTGTATGGTGTGCTATGTTGGACTATTCATGATTTCCCAGGACTTGGTGTTTATTCTGGTAAAATAAAATATTTATGTATTTACACTCATAATTTATTTTCATCCCAACTTTCATACTTACATTTATACTATTATTTTGATGTTATTAACATTACTTATTGAATTATATGGCTTAAAACAAAGGGGATATTTTCATGTCCAAGATGTGAGAAACAATTTCAAGGGTGTTATTCTAAAGATCTACATAAATTTATTTATGAAAATAACAAGGTTTTTCTACCATTATATCATAAGTTTACAAATCGCCAGAAGAATCAATTTGATGGAAATTTTGAAAATAGAGGCCCTCCCATGATTATGGGTCTAGGTGATTGGCTTAAGAAGTATGAAGATGCTAAATTGAAAGCCTAGGAGGATATTTTTTATTAGGTTGATTCAATTGAACAACCAGAACAAGTTGTATTTAATATGCCAGAGGTAATGAAAAGAAAATCAATATTTTATGAGATCCCTTACTAGAAGCATCTATTAATATCTCACCTATTAGATCCTATCCACATCTTCAAAAATGTCCCAGATTCTATATTTAAACATATATTAGGAAAAGAGAATGACACCTTGTCTTCAAGGAGAGATATTACTCTTTCCTATACCAAATTTGATAGAAGACATTTGTGGCCAAACAAGGAAATTGAAACATATGCAAAAGCTCCTTGGATTTTGAAAAAAAAAGAGTTAGACCAACTAAAAAAATTCATCCATTTAATGAGGACACCTACTAGCTATGGGTCATCAATGGAAAAATATTCTACAATTGATGGACATCTAACAAGATTTAAAACACATGATTTTAATAATTTCTTGAAGGTATTATCATCATTTAACTTTTACTGGTAGCATTGATTAAGTACAAAATATATTTTGATATTTTGTCGTGTGAGAAAAATTACTAATGACATTTGAGAAATTTGTTTGATATCATATAATACCATTGGAAATTAGGCGGGATTCATATATTACCACTGAATTAAGAAATTCCATAAGTCAATTGTCAACATTTGCAAGGTATGTGATATGAAATGTTTGTGTGTGAGAGACATAGAGATATTATGTTGTTTTTTAATTTTTGACTAAAGGTTCATACTAATTTATTATTCTTATATTAGGTGGGTGACCTCCAAGGATATCCACGGATATGAAGTGCCAACATGGAAGAAGGAAATTGCAGAAATTGTATGTGTATTTGTGAAGGAGCTCCCTAAAAATTTCATGTACATACAATTACATTTACTTATACACCTAGTCGATGACATTGAATTGGTGGGTGTCATATCAATGAGGTGGATGCTTTTCTTTGAGAGGTATATGAAAACTCTAAAAAGATATGTCCAACAAAAGGAACATATAGAGGGTTGTATGGTTTAAGGGTATATATTTAATGAAGAATTTTTCTTCCCATGTGAATTCCTTGGTAAGTGTTTTGAAGATGGGCCACACTTCTGGGATGAAGAATGAGCATAAGATATTATTGATGTTGAAAAACCATAATATAATGGTGTTGAAGTAGAAATTAACAGGTAAATTCATGATCACTATGTTTTTTTTCCTTGCAATCATTAATTTACTCTGTAATTTATTTCTCAAATATACAAAAATGACATTTGGAGTTTGAAATAAATATGTTGACATGTAATAGGTGTAGACGAACGTGCTATACTCGACAAGTTCATTATGTACCACATGGACTTTATGAACAAATATATTGATTTATATGATAAAAAGAGAGAAGAAGTGTTAAAATCAAGGAGACAGTTTAAGAGATCAAACCCAAGGAATACTCCACTTCCCACTGATCTTCTTGGGAAATGGGGCAAAGATTTCACACTACAATGGGTTACTGAACAAATTCAAAATCAAATAGAATTTAAAAGTTTAGATTCAAACATAAAAGAAGATGAAATGAACATGTGTAGAGGATGTGAAAGAAATGTACAATTGAAATTTACAAATGTTATTTCTTTACAATTTTGACACTATTAACTATTTTAATATTCACCATTATATTTGTTTTCACTAAAATAAATGGTCTTTCATAGGCAAGGAATGTCCTGCAATGTGGCATATGGTCAACATTATCATGTAGAAAGTGTAGTTGTAAAGATACAATCCTTTTATTGTGGAATCATGGTTGATTTCAAGAAATCCAATCGATCAAGCTCAAAAGGTAAGAATATTATTGAAGGGAATCTACAATATGTTGGGAAAATATAACAAATTATTGAGTTGAGTTACTGCTCTTTTAAATATTGCATTTTTAAGTGTAGATTGTATGAAGCATTTGATAAGACATAGAAACATGATACCCATAGTGGATTGTTTTCAATGGATTCCTCAAGGTTCCTACCAGAGGATAAGGAACATTATGTTCTACCAATTGATTGTGAGCAAGTATTTCTTTAACTCAAACAAGAAGTGACAATGATCATTAATCTATTAATTCATAGTTTATTACAAATATCTGTGTGTGTGTATGTGTTTATTAAATGATAAAATTGTTATAACATAGGTCTAATATGTGTATGTCATTCATGTGCAGGTATTTTTCTATGAAGATAGTTTGGACCCAAAATGGGTATTTTCCATATATTATAATCCAAGATTCATGCATGTATTTGATGATGCATTAGTGGATATTGAGCAAAACAATGATGGTTAAAAAAATGAGAGAGAGAAATTAGAGAACATCGAATAAATTGACATCCATGATGGTATTGAATATGGTTACGTTTACGCACAATATGACAACATGATTTTATAGAAGACAACAATATGGATAGTATAAAAAATGATGATCCAAAGAAATCTAGTAACAATATACATGGTCTGCAGTCAAATTTCAATGATGATGAAGATGATGCAAGTCAAGTTGACAATGATCATAATATTAAATAATTGAAAGAACATATGAACATTGACAATGATACAATGGAGGACATTGTTGCATAAAATAATGTTAATGAGCAAGACTTCCAAATTTTCATAACTATTTGTAATCCATGTTTAAAAAATGATGATTCTTGTGGCCCAAACTTTGAAATTATTTAGTATTATTTGTGTCGATACAAATTACCTATTGTAATATCCTAAAAGTCTTCGATATTTGGTATCAATTGTTGGAAGAAAAAATTAGGATTACTTATATAAGAGTTATCATGGTTAGTGTTCATTTATTGGTTGATAACGGTTTAGAGGTGTTGTCACCTTATTGGTTAGACTCATATTGAACTAGGATGAAGATACTATTGAATAATAATACATTAAATATACATTTGTTAAAAAATATAATTACATATATCATATATGTAAAACAATGTAAATCCAAAACATTAGGCTACATGTATGCAAAGTTTGTTCATTAATTTATATTATAAAACAAATTGAAATATTTCACTAAGGCTAAGAAAAATTCTTTTTTTATGGGAAAAATTAGAAAAAATTAATTATATTAATCTTCTTTATGAGTAAAAAAATACTCTTCAAGTCGAATCATTCAATTTGGCCTTGTAATTCAGGTTGGGCATGCATTTCTATCAAGCGGGCCAAAATTGCCTTGCTTCACTAAAATGCACACCGAGGGTTCATTTCTTAGCCAATATGGTTGATTGAAATTATACATTGTTTATTTATTAAGTAAAGACATTATGTATTTTTCTTGATACGTTGGAATGTTGGAGCTGGAGTTGATAATTTCTTGAGACTTGAAGCCTTATTTTTGTACTATTTTGTCAGTCTTAGAAGGATATTTTGTCTAGTGAGAAAAGGATACATGGATTATATTCCTAGTGATGTTTATATATACATTCTTAGTAAGCAGTTATTTTGTTTTGATGCTACTAAATTTGTATCTCACGTAAGTTTTATGCAATTTTCTTATTAATAGAAAAAACCATGTTGGAGAAGAATGGAGAGACCTTTCCAGGAAACCCATATCTCTACCTATTTATTTGGGACAATGCCAATCCCCCAAGCATAAGACAATATTTTTTTACCACTTTGGTTAAAAATTACACCTTCATCTCATGCAACCTCTAGATTGCCTTTTGAGGCACCCTATGTAAGTTTTCCCATATGATGCACTAAGCATATTTTAAATTTGTTCTAATATGGAGAGAAGACATATTTTGTATTTCAAATAGAAATATAGTACATTCTTGTTGTAGTGACTACAACCACCCTGCAAAATTTTGCTTATGCTTCAATTTTGGAGCATCACTTCTTATCTACAGGAGCTCATCTTGCATTGATCCAGTTATTCATGCTGTAACTGAGACTTAACTTTTCATTTTTTCTTGTTTTATCTCATTTAGTTGATTCTTCTAAGTCACAGGTTGATCTCCCAACTTGGTCTCACAACAGTTCTGGTCTTTCCTCCAGAAACTGCACAATCCTTGAGTGCAGGTAGCCTTGATGATAGGAATTTCACAACCCTGATTGGCAGACAAACTTATGCTAAGGAACTGTGTAGTCATGGGAGGAAGCCTATCACTGATCCCAGAAACTGTGCAACCCTCACTAAGCTTAGAAACTATGCAGTGCACTGAGTTGGAAAGTTGTCTAGTTCCCCATAACTATGTAGTCTTTCCCAGTAGTGTTCATGGCAAGTTTCCTTGAAAAAGTAGAAAAGAAAAAAACATCCCTAAGAAATAGGGATCTATTTTTAGTATCTCGAAGGAGGAACTTGTGCTATTTTTAGAAACTTCTGCCAAGTGGCGCTTTTTGCTTAATTTTAGGCGTGCATGTCATAAACCTTAATTTGCCCAAATGTATTTAATAAACACTTATAGAGCTCATTTTCACACTCAATATTGGAGCTATAGGATTCCTAAGGAGATCAAGGAACCTTCAGTGTGATCGTCGTCGCTTTTCCGGTTGAGTTTTTCTTTTGACGTCTTTTGTCGCTTTTTTGCTTCCTTTTATCATTTGGATTGTGTGAGCATTGTTTCACTTATTTATCTTCATGTTTGTTAGCATTTTAACTTTTTTTTAACTTTTATAAGTGTTATTTTAAGTTTTAGATTGCCTTTCCCAAGTGTCGCATTAGTTTTCCTTTTTTTGCACCAATGGTTGTCGTTGCAGCAACTCTCCTCACATGCTTCATTTTCCTTTTGTTTGATTAATTTTTGCACTTGATTCATATGAATTTACTCACACTTAATCAGATCTACACTTGGCTTCACTCTATCTATCAGATCTACTCATTTTCCACACTTCCCTTGGTCGGTTTTCATTTTACCCAGCTAGCATTGCATAATCCTAAGGCTCAAGCCTTAAGCTTGGCTTCTAGAATTGCGAAGTGCATAGTCCAAGTTGGCTCCAACTATGCACTGCATAGTTCCAAGAACCATCCTGTCATTTTGGCCACTGAGGTTGCACAATGTGCAGTCTCTCCTAGGCCTCTGCCCAGGTTGAACTGCGCATTGCACAGTTTGAAGCCACAAGCTTCGACCTTGCTTGTTGGGACTATGTAGTGCACATTTCCCATAGGAAGTCAATCCCTCTTGCAAATGAGAATTGTGCAATCCTCTCCATCAAATGCCTGGTTTGCTGCTTGGACTTTCCTTGTAAGTAGATTTGCATAATATTAAGATTTTCTTGCCATGAGTGTCCTTTATGTCTCACGGGTACAACAATTATTGATCACCTCTCCAATAATCATTGTTACCATGGAACCTAAGAGAGCTTCTTCAAAAGAAACCAGTGAGATCAATATTGGGGAAGAAGTTGAGCAAAAGTCAGTTGATTTTCCAGTGTATGCAAATACTCAGCTGTTTTTTAGAAACACGATCATCAGTGACATGGCAGCAGGTTAAAGATGATTTTGCAAATGACTTTGAGGTAGACTTAGAGGACCAACAGGTTTATCTCATCATCCGTAGTTAGGATTATTCAAGGTTACATGTAGATATCTAGCCTTACCATGTGCATATGTCATAAGTTGGATTTTCTCACACATTGATGAGATGACTATGACATTGAGCAATGTCAGCGAGTAGAAGTTTTCCACCTTCCGGGTAGAAACATTTTAGAAAATGTATCACTTGCCCGAGCCAATAGAGTGCATGGAGTCACTTTTATATACCACCCACAGTCATGTGAACACAAGAGACATTTTCAAAGGCTGGTTGAAATATCCATCAAAGTTTCAATGGACACCCACCCATGTGTACAAGACAAAGTCTATGAGGAAGGCTTACCATCTCTTATTTATCTTCGCTTGTAGGATCCATGGTCAGGAGAGCACAAAAACCTTTCTTGAAGGGTGGAAATTATTATAAGACCAAGTGGTGAATGATGGGATTCCATTCAAATAGTCAAATATGTTGGCTCGGTAGTTGAAAGCCCATGTAACACATGCTCAAAATACTACCAAGGGTGAGAAAGAAATAATCTATATGTCTACATACTTACTAGAAGAAATTTGTGCACAACAGTAGTTCCCTAGCATGAACTGGACATGGACACCACGAGAAACTAACATAGGCATCTATTGCAAGTTTCTTTCAGAATGCAGTTATCGAGGAGTAATGGAATGGCTAATTGACCACTTCATCATCTCGTTGTACAAGCTTATATTTGAAGAATATCCACCTTGCATGTCATGAGAAGAAATGGAGGCGATAATAAACATCGCATATTAGTATGCCTCACCAAGTGGTTCCTTCATTAGAGTGTTTGGTGGAGAGAATCCTATGCATGTTTTACCAAGGTATGCCACTGAAAAACTTGTCATGCAAGAAGTATCATGCCATCTTGCCACAGGGTTATCAATAGAGCTACATAGGAAGAAGAAAGCAGCATGGCCCACTCTTCCTTTGTAGATTGGATTATGATATACAAGCAACTTGAAATTCACGAATGTCAAGGCAAAGGAGACAATGAGATTTGAATTCAGCAGTAGATATTTTAACCCGTATGATCCCCATAGTATTTGTAAAGACCACTGGGTGAGAGTTTACTTTCCGTGGATTGGCATGGCATTCCATTATCTAGAGGAGGATCCATGGAGTTACTTCTACAGTGCCTCTAGACTCCATGAGCTGGTCAGTTTAGTAGGGACTTCACAAGCTGATCCACAGACAACAACAACTCTGGAAGCAACAACATCAGAAGGTAGCAATCCCATGCAGGACAAGGGAAAGAGGAATATTGTTGACAGTCTAGATGGAGAAAAAAGATACAATATGAAAGAAGATCATATTCACATAAAATCAGCTTTGGTAGTAGAAGCTAAGAGGAAGAAGAGGATATAGAGAGAAGAGTAGAGGAAGAGAGAAAAGCAGAGCTTGTAGGAAGTAGAACTAAAGTTGCAGGAGATAGAGTGAAAGCTGAAGGAAGAACATCAGTTGAGGAGAAGAGAATGAGAAGAGAAGAAGAATCATGAATAAGAATAAAGACAAGGTGAAATAATAGAGGAGACAACATTAATATAGGCTGAAGAGTAGGAATAGGACCAACCATCAGCTGAGGAGGAAGGTGAACATATGCATGATTAGTATCTTGCTCGGCAAATTGAGCAATTAATAGAAGTGACAAACATGGATATGGAACAGAATCTGTGGAATGAAGATGTTGATATGATGTTGAGAACACCACAAATCATCCTTTAGTCTCCACCACCTCCAGTAGCAGAGCCAACCCCAAGTGAGCAAGCGGGTGTTGTTCACCTTGATGATGATTTGGTAATGGATGTGTACAATATATCATTCGATGAGTTCCAAAGTAGGATTTTACAAACACATAGAAATCACTTTCCAGATGATCACGCATCACCTACATGTGTTAGAGAAAGGGTGATAGTGTCAGACACCAGGAGGAATATAAATTCCATTGCTGAAGCCAACTTGGCTTATGTAGGAGAAACAAGATCAAACATTCAATATCTGACGATGAGAATGAGAAATTGGCACAGAAATTTCAAGTTGTTAGGCAATAGGCATAACAACTCTGCACAATAGCATAAAATGTAGCTTCTGCATAGGTTTACTTGGACGAGATGAGAGCAATAATCCTTTCTAAAGTATCAAAACTTGGAGAAACCATGCATAAGCTCTATGAGGGGTTTGCCACTGTACATAAAGTAGTTGTTTGTTTGCGTGGCTTATAGCAGCAAAACAAATAGTTTGTGAAAACTATCAACAACATACAATTTTCCACTGCTTATGTGCAAGAGTGGACAATGCGATACAAAGGGGAATCACTTGACTTAGTGAAGAAAATGAAGCCACAAGTAGAGCTGGAGAAAACGAAGGTTTGAATGTTGATTCAGAACAACAAACAAATCAGCTCATTCATCAACAACATCTAGGCCTCATATGTATGGTTGTTCAGTAGTTTGGATGTCCTGGTGAGAACACACCATATCACATCAGTAGGTTCACTCACAAAAGATAAACCCAAGAACCAAGTTTGGCAAGAGGTCGAAGAGTACTTGAATCAGTTGAGACAAAATTCCACTATGGAAGACTTGGAGTTGAACATACAAAACATGCAGAATTTATCAGTGGTCATTTCAAAGTCAAAACAATGTTGCTCATGCTTCAAAATGAACTAGACACAGGTTCCAATACAATATACCTGTATTTCATGGAGGCCAGAGTCAGCTTCCATCCAAACACCATCACATAGTTTGGGGACATCATCACACAGTATCAATCTTGGCACCAATATTTGACCAAGAAGCTGCAGGTGGAGATTGTTAAGCTAGACTTCACCCAAAATCAAGCATCATAGTGTTGTGTCTTGTTAGGTTGTCAAGTTGTATCTACCGCATTTTATCTTATATGGGTAAAAGTGTAAAATGTAATATTATTTTGTTATTATGTTCTAAGTGAAATTCCAAGTGCCAATATTGGAATATGAAGAGTCATCATGTAATGTAATGTGTCATTTTGTAAAGAATTTGAAGAGTCATGAGGGTAGTCCAAAGGTCACAAGGGGATTTGAAGAGTCAGGCCCCTTGTTATAAATAGAAACTCATAACTCATGTAAAGGGATTTTGGGAGCCAAGATTTTGGCTAGGCTTAGGATTAGAAAAAGCTTCAGAAAATTGTTAAGAGCCTTGAATTCTCCGTAGCGTAGAGAAAGTATATTTATTTGGAGGAGAAGGTGTTCTTGATTGTAATTTTCCACTATTGGGGCTAGTGGTCATCAATGGTGTATGTATGAATGGAACTTTCACTTATAAGAATAAAATCAGAGCCAACGCACTTTCATGCATATGTTGTGAATATATTAGGACTATTATTGTTGTATTTGTAATGTATGTTATTTAAATTATGCATATGCTTATGAACTATTTCGTTTGAATTTGTATGAATCTTGTTGAATGCGTGTTGTTGTATTAACTCATCACTTTAACTTGTTGAACATTCTGCATCTTAGCTTGTGATGTCATTTCGCTCATGTGTTCCTTTCAAGTTGCATACTATTACAAACTTCCAATTGATACACTTCCTCTTCCCTTCGTGTGTTTGAACCTTCATGCATCACATTTGACTCTCCGCAGGGTCACACACCTGCTCTCACCCAAAGTTATCATACTTCCCTCTACGTCTTTCCACAATCAAGGCATACGTTACCACCCACTGTTGGGAATCCTACTCCAAACAGTGTGAGGACTAGTTGGGACTTCATATCAAGGAGATCCCCTGAATGTTGGTAGGTCCACCACCATAAAAAAATCCATAACATTGATTTCTCATATCAGTAAGCTACCAGCTTATAAAACTCCATTACATTGTCCAAAATTAAAAGAGTAACTAGATCTTAGTGAGACCACAACTAGATAAAAAATCTATGAAGGAGACACAAAAGTAAGTCCTCAAAAAACACCAGCAATTTATTCAAAAATTCACGTTAACGAAAAATATAATGATATATAATGCACATCAATATTAAATAATGATATATATATTACATGTTGAAATGTGTATACATAGACACAACACCTGAAAATTAATATTCTAAAACTTGAGGATGCTTAGGAGGATTCTGCAAGCCCTCCTCTTGAGAAGAAGAGTGTCTCTTTCCTTCTGTGTAGACATGTGATTGTTCAGGCACTACAATAGACACATCTTTAATGCTTGTTGAAGTTATCGAATTTTATTTTCATAATTTTCTCTCATATTGGGTTTTTCTTGTCTTAGCCTATTCAATAAATCCACATTCTTCTTATATTTCTACTTGTGCTTAGTTTCCTTCATTTCAAGATCTTCCTTTATAGATTTTAGTTGATATATACATTTGGCCAATTCACTAGTGATTTGTTGTACTTTATCCTCAAGCTCTTTTTCCCTCAATTATTTTGTATTGTTGTTGATTTGTTGATTTGTTGATTGTTGTTGTTTTTCCCTTTCTAATTATTGTTGCAAATTAGAAACTTGGCATTTCAAATTTTGTATATCCATGTCACATCCCAAATGTTGTGATTTTCAATTTCCCATGAGATCATTATGTAGCTTTGTAATTATTTTTCCCTCTCATCTATCATCTCCTTCAATTATTGAACAATTGTTGGTGAGACATACAGATCACCCATAAAATTCATTGTTGAGACAGTGGTCTCTAAAACCTTCACTCGTGCTTTTAGCTATCCAAGTCCTATGAAGGCATATTTTTTACTCCTATATCCTGACTTATACCTTTACCCTTACCCTTACCTTTATCCCCACTCTCAGTACCACCTTCTATAAAATACCAATATTTTTCCTCTTCAAGTTCTTAAATATTTTATTTTTCTATAGAAATTTCAACATATCTCTCTTTCAACTTATTATCTTGCCTATGCCAAGTTTTCTCCAACTTAGTCACTCTTTTCTTGTATTCTTCAGCATGTGGTTCATGCTTTTGTTGGTCTTGATATTTAGATTTATTTGCAATTTCATCCTTTAAATATTAATTAAATTTATCCTTTTCATTCAATAACCTAACTAATTTAGCTTCAAAAGTATCTGAATTTTCCAACGGAGGTATATTGAGATCCCTGGTCTTCTTCTCAACTCCTCTTCAAGTTCACTAATTTTTTCATCATATTTAGCCTAAAACTTTTTGAACTTTGCATGTACTTCATCTATCTCCCTCATACCTTCGTCGCTCATTCTGGATACCTGATTATGCAATTCATCAATAATTTTATCCTTGGTGTTTATCTCTTTCATTGATTTTTGTGTTTTCTTTGCAATTGTTGATTCCAGCGCTACAATCTTCTTCATCCATTCAACAATATCCTTCTCCTTGAGTTTTTACTTTTCCTTCCAGTTGTATATAGAGGAAGAATCCTCCAATACAGATTGTTTTTAATGGATCATTATATCATATAATGAGAAAAAAAAAATTGCTATCAAAACTATATGTTGGACTGTGCACATTTAAACTTGGAGATGTAGATGTTGAATCACCCATAAAAGGGAAATTATACTAAGGTTCCACCTATTTGGAAGGAATTTTGTCTATTATATAAAAATCCTCATTACATGTTTTCATATAATGGTCCATACCTTCTTTCGCTTCACCTTCATCCACACACACATGTAAGTCTGCTAGAACACTAGCAGTTATATCTTCAACATGGAAATTTGTATCAACAAAATTTTCAACACCTTCAACCAAAGTTTGTTCAAGTTCTTCCTCAATGGTTTTCTTTGGTTTTGATTTTCTAATGTAAGTTTTAAGATTCCTTTTTTGAACAGTGATTCGATACAAATCAATAATTTTTTGCAGTGTTCCTAAGAAACTGAAATTAACCTTCTTAATTTTACTTTATTGCATGGCATAATGTAATTTTTGAACCAACAAATGAGGGAAATCTTTGGTCGTACCTTCAACCCAATGAATAACTAGCCTCATGCAGTCACCAAAATATCAAACTTGTGATGATTAATAATTGTCCTAAGGACAACTTGAATCAATGATTTCTATATTCCTTGGGGAACATGTTTCATTTCTAATCCATTCCTTGGAAGATATACTATTTTCCCACACATTTTACTGGTCATTCCAATATTTTGTAGTTTAGGGGTTTTATTGGAGTTAAATATTGCTCCCCCTCTGTGTGGAATTTTGGAACTCTTGCAACCAGATTAGTGTCCATGTTAATACTCTTCCCAAATATTTTTAATTCCATGGATTTTTCATAATAATATTCTATGGCCTCGTCTATATCATCATTTTGGAAATTGAATTGTCCAAATATAAATTTATAAACCTCTACTCTTCTCAGGATATCTAGAATACTTGGTGGACAATTGTTTGTATCTCTCCATGTATCGAGACACTCTTTGAAACTTTTGACTGTGAACTTCTCCTTGGAATCTCATGTTTCAATTTTTTGTGGGGAAGAGGGTGCCCCTATTTAAATTTAGGTCATCATTTCATGGGTTCAAGGCACACTCATTGAATGCACATTGAATAATTGTGATGAATGCATACTAAAGGCAAGAATGTGTGTTGAATAAATTGTGAGGAATGCACGTGCAAATGATTTTCTTTTGTAACTTATTTATTTATTTTTCTATAAATAACTTTTATAAAGAAATAAATTTTTATTAAGTGAATAATTTATTTTATAAGGTTATTTAACTTTTCTCCTTTACTCCTATTTTTTCTTGTAAACAAAATTAAAAATTCAAATTTAATATTTAGATATAAGGTACAGTATATTAAAAAGAACACTTTTAAAAATAGGGCTGCAAGATTTTGATGGCATGTAAGATGGCCATCACTTTTTTCTCATGGGTAGAATTGACCAAATTTCCATCGTGCAACTGGTTATTCATAAATGATATTAAATGTCACTTTTGCATTAAAATGGAACCTACCTTTTTATAGTAAATTCCTAACTAGGTCACTTGACCTAATCTTAAACTTAAAACCCTAACAAAATTTACAATATAGGAAAACTCTAAAACAGACCCTGTAAATCCTAGGTTCTATCTCTTTATCTATCCCTTGACAACATTTAAACCTAATTACTACTAAAATAAGGTCATCTAGCCTTATAGGTTTTTAACCAAGAAACTACAAGTTTCAACTATTAAAATTCAAGTTCGATTTTTCTTAGTCCATCACCTTGTCCCAAAACATTCCTAGTGTGTGTTTATTTGAGGCACATAAACCCTGCCTTTTACCCTTTGAAATCCACACAATTTGGAGTATTTTTTAACAACACAAACATATATGTGAGAATTTAAATATTTAATTGTATTAATGTTATATATGGGTAAAACTACTCTCCAAGTTGAATCATTCAATTTTGCATTGAAATGAAGGTTGGCCGTGCATTTTTGTAAAGCATACCAAAATTTCCTTGCTTCACTAAATGCACGACCAAGATTCATTTATTGGAAAATTTAATTGATTAAGATTGTAGATTGATTATTTAAATATTTTCTACAATTTTTTATTGGTATATCTTTACTTTGAGCTTAAATGTTTATACATTCATATTTAATACAACATTCTAAGTTTTGCTTCGATTGCCTTATGTGAAAGTTGTGTATAAGTAGGAAACGTAGTTGTGTAGGATATTTGACAGACATGATGCAAGGTTATATCCTAAGGTCAGGTATTGTCCAATGATGTACCATTTCAAATTTCATGACCATGAGTATAATTGGCTTGGCTCAAGAGTGCACATTTGTTTTGACTTGATCATTGGTAGATATGATGAATTGCTACATTGGCAGACTTGGATTTTAGTGAGTAAGATTTAATCAGTATAATGAGTATAATATGTTGTAGAAAATGTTTGTGTCTTTAGTATGGAATGATTATTATTTCACTCCCAGTTAATTACAAGTCCTAGTGTGCATTTATTTGAGGCACACAATCATTGTTGTTTACCCTATAAAATCAATCCAATTTGGAGTATTCATGCACAACAAAAATTTAAAGAGGTTGAATTATTCTCCACCAAAATTTAAAGAGGATGAACTTCATGCTATGTGGGGATTCATGTTCCCCACACATTTCAAATGTCCCTTAGGTCATGTAGAAATAGGAAGAGACTTCTAATTTGTAAATCATAAGACGTTCGTGACAAGAGGAAGGAGTTCACACTCTTTTAGCTTTTGCCTTTTCATGTTTGGAATTATACTACTATTGAGGAAGGGTAGCATTCCTATGGAATTGATTCTAATGACGATGAAATTTATTGGTTTATGAGGTACTACATGTTTTTATGAGCTTGGTTTTAATTTTTCATATTTTAATGTTTTTTTAAGAATGAAATGCTATGTATTTTCTTGAGGTATTATCATGACATGTTAGGACCCCGGTGGATCTTAAATATCGAATGCTAGTAGAAAGTCCCTAGTTAATAGTGAATCCCATAAGTTCCTTCATTATCGTAAAACCTAGAATTCTAGTCATCATTTTCATGTGCGTTGGGAATTCCTATTCAGGAGCTTTCCAATTGATGAGTGGAATTGAAACCCAAGATCTACTTAGAGTTCATTGCCAAAAAAGAAATAAGAACTAGTCATATTTTTATCTATTCTCATTACCTATTTATATTCAAATCTAACTAGGTCACTTAACCTAATCTTAAACTTAAAACCCTAGAAAATATGTATAATGTAGAAAACCCTAAAATAAACCTTGCAAACCCTGGGTTTTATGTCTTTATATTTCTCTTGGAAACATTTAAACCTAATTACTACTAAAATAAGGTCATCCAACCTTACATATAGGGTTTTAACCAAGAAACTACAAGTTTCAACTATTAAAATTCAAGTTTGATTTTTCTTGTACCATCATTGTTATAGACATATTCGGGCACTGCAACCCCAATCACATATGTCGATAAACCAAGGGCTTCTGAGTCCCTAAAAGTGTTGTCTCATGCCCTAAAGGAACAAGGTCAGCTGATTACATCATCTCCCAGAAGTTCTCCACAAAAGACTTCTCAGAAATGGTCAAAACTAGACCATACAGATTGCTCAGTGCTAAGGGTGCAATGCATCTAACCTGCTCAGTGCAAAAAGTGCGATGCATACTGGAAAGCCCTTCTGTAGGGTGCGATGGGCGAGAGTAGACAAATGGTAGAGACAGTTTGCAAGGTGGATGATCATGGAATCTTTCAGAAACTTCTCCTGTGACACTTGCCTCCCTGAATTCACCCAGGGATGAGTAAGAGATCATCAATCTCCAAGTGGAATCAAGAACTATCAGAGAGAAGACACTAATCAAAATCCCAGAAGCTGACTCACCCCCCCTACAATCATCTATATATGGATCCCTCATCCCAGAGATC
>APFE030380294.1:25977-76042 GCA_000404065.3 Pinus taeda
CAGTACGGACTTGTGCTCCCACGTACCGTCGAGTATATATTGGGAGACCACAATAGGCTATATCCTTTATCCTTAGGAAGCCATGTCTGCCGCCCTATTGATCGCAATGCACTGAACATAGCATTCGGGAAGATTGACTGTCGTACCATAAAAAGTATTCTGCAGTTTTGCGATTGGTTTGGTAATCCCTCTGTCTAGATTTCTAGAGTAGTCTCTTTCGTTCCTTTTCAGACTCCTTAAAGGAAAAAGTCCATCTGAGCACTTGTCACTTCAGGCTCATTAAAAATCGAAGGCGACTAGAGTCATCTTTAGCTTTTTCTCAACTCTTAAAAATTGAAAAAAGCAAGTTGTGTCAAAGCGTCTAAAATTCATTAAATTCAGAATCACTTTTTCCCCTTTATTTTGAGTTGATCAAGTAATCCACAATCGTGGAAGAAAGTCAATCGAAACCCCGTTGTTCGCGGAGATTAACGAGTCAACCATCTTTGACTCTGGAAACGAAACTATTCCGGACAAAGTGAACTTGTTTAACCGGATCAAAGTCCCCTGGTTTGCTTGGAACCTGTGTTCCAACATCCTCAGGGACTCCGGTTACTCCAACCATCTCTGGTACCCCTGCCTTTACAGAAGAAGTTCCGCGGCCACAAGAGGACATTAGAACTGATCCTAGTGTAATGGTAAACACTTGTATTCCTGAACCTACTAAATCTACAGCTGATTCAGAAGGTGTTACCCCTCCAACAACTGTCGCTGCAAAGTCTATACCTTCTTCGGCACCAGAAATATTTTACGGACTTGACGGTCTACCTCTCCCACCTGGATTGATTGCTATAGAAGAGATTGTGGAGGATCCTCTGTCCAGTACTCCATTGCATTTTGGAGCCGGGATCACCCTATATCCTTCTTCATCAGAAGTTAGTCTCCCTTCATTGTAAGTTCCTGTAGAATCGCTAGGAAATCTCTTGGATAGACTAGATATGTCTGAACAACCGTCAACATCTAGGACTATGTCATCTGACGTAGCAGCAGCAGAACCACCTTCTGCTATTCCAACAATGTTCATTGGTGTACCATTTGTCCCAACTAGCTCTCAACTGCTAGATGGAGTCCATCCAGGGACTATTTCGATAGTATGGTCTGTTCGCGTTTGTTCGTCCGGAATAATATCCAAAATCTCTTATGTTGAGTCTCAACAAATTGATCCTTCGCAACAGTATCAATTTGGGCAGTCCGGTCCCCAAAGGCCAATCATTCCTTTGAGTACTGGATTGCCACCATATCAAGGGCAGTATTCCCTTTCATTGTTTCCTTCGAGAGAACAACCATATGGGAGTTTGCAACAGAATTTGGGTCATGCTGGAATTACATCCAGCGGTTGGGTGCCAATACTTCCTCAACAACCAAGAGTTGTATACTCAATGCAACAAAGCCTACCTGTGTCAAATATCCCCACTACACTAGCCATTGTGACAATGTTGCAAGTACAAGCGTTTCCTGTTGTATGCCAACCTCAAGTCCCTCAGGTCGTAATACAACATCCTCCTGTCTCGATGACACATCTGTAATCACCGATTAGTGGATCCCTAACCGGAGCGACCTAGGTTCAAATGGGTACTATTACCCCTCATCTTGGTCAAATAGCCAGTATTGAACACAGTAAATGGTCTCACAACCATGGCTGGTGCAATATCAACAACTGCAATTCCAACAAGCTTACCAAGGATCTGAGCAACAAGTCTTTGCGAGTAATGGGCAGCCGTATATTCAAAATGGTCAACAACAATCATATCAAAATGGTTATGCTCATCAACCTTACCAAAGTTATCAGCATCAAATGTACTATGCTGGTATGCAAAGATCCACTGCTCAAGCAATCCCATCCTATCCTGTGTATGCTTCACGAAACCTGAATCAACAGTTTCCCTTCGTGGCGACTTTAGAGTTACAATTTAAATCGGCTAACAAACAATCCAATTGCTTACGCCTCTTGGTGGCCGGTGATTCTTCATAAACTTCCGTCAGATATTCCTAAATTTAATGGAAATCTGGGTGAAGATATATCGAATCATGTGATGACCTTTCATCTGTGGTGTTCATCCAACACTCTCAATGATGATTCAATTAGGCTTCACCTTTTTCAGTGAACGTTAACTGGTCCGGTAGCAAAATGGTACATTAAATTGCCTAGAGCTTCATTTGATAACTTCAACACCCTTGCCACAACCTTTTTAACCCATTTTCAGTTACCAATAAGGTACGAAACAGGAATAGAGCTTCTTACCAATTTCAAACAGACGACAACCACTCACATATCTGGTCATATCCATGAGTGACGGCATCATCGTAGAATGGTAAAAACATATGTTCCTGATCAGCTATTAGCTGAATGGTTTATTAAGTCATTAATACCTTCTATCATAGAATATGTGTCAAAGGGAGGGGTCGTCACTGAAGAGAAAGTCATTGCTCGTGTGCAATATCTAGACTTGATCTATACTCAGTTTGGCACGCTCTATGACAAAATACCTGATGCTCCTAGACTGGAATTTTCCATTCCTCCTCCTCCTAAATCAAACAAAGACTCTCATGCTGGCGATGGTGTGATAGGTACAACTAGCACGAAAACCGTAAAGGCTACATCGAAGAAATCTCGTACAAAATCTAGTCAAAATGAAAATGAATAACTTCTCACCTCGAAGGTAAATGCCATGTCAACTAACAAAGGCAAAGAATCGAAGCAACCAGGGGGCAAGAAGAAAAAGAAAGGGAAAAATAAGAAACAGGAGGAGTCGTCTCCTGAAAAATCTTCTACAAACCCTTATGGAGAAAGGAAACCAAATCATCCATGCTTTATATGCGATGAGGATCATTGGATGAAAGACTGTCCACATAAAGTTGAGCTTAGGAAACTCTTAAAGAATTCAAAAACCTCAGCAGTATTGACTGATCCATTTCCAAATCTAGGAACCAATCTGGTTGCTACTGATAATGCTTCCCCATCCCAAGTGCTCATGTTGTCCATTTCGAAATAGCAAAATGATGCTTTGATATCGACAAGGAATAAAGATTATGGAAATCCACAGCTGTCAAACAACAAGGCTACTGATCAACCTAGTAGTTCAAGAACAACTTTGACCGAAGTTGTGCCACCCATCATTCCTGAGCTAACGATAAAGCTGCCAAAGGGAGTAGTACACAAATCGACATTTAATCCTCGTGCCAAAGCAACACATAATTATAATATACTAGAGGACTTGGCCCAATCGCCATCCACTATGTCGACATGAGGTACTGCTAAATTGACCCTCCTAGAAGCAGGCTCTATTATCAGCAATAGGTAGGATTGACCCAGCGGATTCCAACCTTGTGGCCTTTAATCATAAAGGATATGACCCTCAGTTACCAGCTCAACTCGCTTTCCTTATTCAAGTGAAAGCCCTCAACAAAACTATTCATCGAACAATTATTGATGAGGGGGCATCTACATGTATTATGTCAATGAGTTGCTGGAAAACTTTAGGCCCACCACCCTTGTCACAATCGTCAACGACGTTAAAAGCATTTGATGGACGAACATACACTCCATACGGGATTTTAAGTAACTTGCAAGTCGAACTGGGGGGAAAACAGTAGAAATTGATATTGAAGTTATCGATGGAAACGTCGATTACAACATCCTACTGGGAAGACCCTGGATTTATGCTATAGTTGCTATTGTGTTGACATCCTTCAGAAAGATTGCATTTCCTTTTCAAGGAGGAATTACAATCGTCGACCAACAAACCTTTCTCCCCAATAGTTCACAAGTTACAAGAAGCATTCTGATGATCCACGAAAGCTCTCAGTCGCTTCAAAATATTAGAGTAGGCCTACTAAAAGACCCTACATTGATGGGTACTTTTGCCCTACTGCCTCCAAACAATCTAGCGGAAGTGGCCACGGTGGGAACCTGCAATATGATATCTTATAGATTCAAAATATTCCTGAACATTTTGACAGCATGGATCATCGCCATTTTAGAAATATTTAGCAATCAATTTTCTTGGCCTGGGGGGGTGAACCCAAATCACTGCTCATTGAGTGTTTGGATAGATAGGTCTAAGGAATATGGTACTTCTTCAGATCCTTGGTCGCATGTACATTCTACAGACGAAGGAATCATTCAGTCAATGATGATAGGAGAAGCACCATGGGAAGATCACCACCATCGTTCCCATCTTCTAAATTACCACGAAGATTATTCCGGCGACCTTAATCATCCTTCAGTTTTTTATTTTCTATCAAATACTGTAAATACAGTGGATTCTGAGGACAATTCTTATCTCGTGTCGACCTCTTTAAAAAATGAAACAAGGAGTAATGAGGATAGTGCTTTTACTGTGTCAACCTCATTAAAAAATGAAACAACTCCCTTTCCAAGTCGAGTCTTTCAAAGATCTTGAAGGTAAACCTTCATTCCAACCACCTCGTTGAATGCAATGAAGCTTCGGGGGCATGCATCTCGATTTGCGTCACTATGCTAGGGGCATGCGAACTTATAACAAGCATAGTTTTTCATTTCAAGCTTGTGTAAACATGAAACCAAATCTGAGCATATGGTGTCTCATGGTTCAAGCTCGTTAAAAAATGAACCAGGCCACGAGCAATGTTTCCGCAAAGTTCAAGCTCATTCAAAAATAAATCCGCCATGAGCAGTTTTTATGCAAAGTTCAAGCTCGTTAAAAATTAAACCTAAGCAATGAGCAAATGTTCCCCTTGAGTTTAAGCTCATTAAAAAATGAACCAACCTCCAGTAAATAACCATTGCGAATGCATTATCATCAGCTTTTGAGCCCTGGTCATGTTCTTACCATCACCTCCACTCTGTTTTAGCCAATTATACGCCTCCATTTGATTTTTTACCTTTTTGAGGAACAGTTGCGACGAGTGATTCTGTTAGCCATCCTTGTGACACTGTCGTGATTGGAAAATTCCAAACCTTACCTGGAATTAGCAGCTACCCAAAAATAGCACTCGTTCCTCAAAAACGAGTCTCCTTTAAGCTATTTTCATTTGACTTGTAAAATATGAAAAGATTGCCGAGCAATTGGCCTCTCCAGCTCGTTAAAGCTATAGGAAGTGTTATCCCTCCTCTAGATCTTAATCTTTTTGGACCTAGGGGATTATTACACAAAAAGATTGAGTGCTTGTCTTGTTCGGCTCGTTAAAACTATCAAAAATTCATCCATTTTGTATGATTTTATACTTTTTCGGACTTAAGGGATTATATGACGAAAAAGGATTACTGGAGTTTCCTTTCCATCCCTTTTCAGACTCCCTAAAATTGAAAAAGGACCGAGTTGTATTTGTCATTAAACTTGTTAAAACCAATAGTGACAAACTTGTCCATAGAGACAAGAACGAGTTTCACTGTCGCTAGGCTCGTTAAAACATAGTGACGGGTTTTCCCGAAGGGAAAATTATAGAACAAGCATATGTTATCCTCCTCAATATTGACAAAAATAAAGAGTTACTAGTCAGCAATGACTAGGGAAAAATTGGGAAGAAAACTTGAAGAAACTTTATTGGTAGCAAGTCACTCTTGAATATGACACTTTCACTCCATCACCATGATTGATTCGGGTTGGGTTATTCTGTTCACTGGACATATTACCAATGGTCCACCTTACCATCCATTTTTGGGGTTAACACTACCAATCCACTTCAGTGTCACCGATATGTTCAAGAGAAGTCGCTCAGAGAATTCACCAACCCAGCTTGTGTCTCATCCGCTACAATACCTTCATGCTTCATTCTTTCATGACTGCCACCCTGAACCTTGTCTCATTAGATCGTTTTCACCTCCACAAAATCATTTGCTCCATTTTGTGTCATAGATGTGGGATTCATTAATGCCCTCCTACAACGGGTCACCTCTTGTCGACATCAGCTCATTATCCAAGAAGTCAACCTAGGAACAACCCTTTCAGTACTTCAAAGCTTGCATGCCTCAATGGCAACTTTCTCACTTCTGGAAAAAGGTTTACATCAATGGCCTTCGACCGAAAGATTTTTCATGGTGTTTGACACCAAGTCCCATTTTCACACCACGTGAATTGTATTGTTGTACCTTGAGGGTCATCATCATTATCGGTGATTCCTCTCACGCCTGTTAATAGCTTACATCGTTGGCTGGTAATCAGGCGATCTCTTTCCATGTTCGACTCCAGAACATATTTTCACATGGATCGACTTGTACTTCAGGTGACGATTGAATGAGTTTGAAGACCCTGGATCTAGTTTCATCCATCCGGGCTGTGATATATTCAGGAAAATAAAGACATCAAATGTACATTATTGCTACACAGATAATCATCCAAGGCAAAGAATGATGGCTCTACCAGAATCATTAGTCTTCCACACAGACAGTTGTCTGTCTTATGTATATGAGAATGAATTTATAAAGCTGAGCATGGGAATGCCCACCTCAGCTAGATCATGAAAATATTATGAAGATAATGTATTGTATTGTATCTTATTACAGGTCGCCTTCCAGTTCGAAAAACCTCGGATCCTCATGATAAAGCATTTCACCCAACATCAAAAGATTTATGACCTCGTGCCTTAGGGGGCACTGCAACCCCAATAAAATATGTCCATAAACCAAGGGCTTCTAAGTCCCTAAAAGTGTTGTTTCATACCCTAAAGGAGCAAGGTCGGATGATTACATCATCTCCCAGAAGTTCTCCATGAAAAACTACTCAGAACTAGTCAAAATTGGACCATACAGACTGCTTAGTGCTAAGGGTGTGATGCATCTCACCTGCCACATGCAAAAAGTATGATGCATACTGGAAAGCCCTTCTATAGGGTGCGATGAGTGAGAGTAGACAAATGGCAGAGATAGTTTTCAAGGTGGATGATCATGGAATCTTCCAGAAACTTCTCCTGTGACACTTGCCTCTCTGAATTCACCCAAGGATGAGTAAGAGATCATGAAATCTCCAAGTAGAATTGAGAACTATCAGAGAAATGACACTAATCACAATCCCAGAAGCTAACTCACCCACCTACAAACATCTATATATGGATCCCTCATCCCAGAGATCCAAAGGCTGGAATCTTGTATTTTCATAAATGTTGTTGGTTTCTTTGTGGAACATCATAGTGTTGGGTGATCTAAGCTTTTCATGAGGTGAAGAAGGGCTTTCATGCTGGGAGGATGACACTGGGTCAAATCAATGGGTTGTAATCCTCTCTTCTACTCTTTCTATCAATAAAGCTATTTGAGTTTTTCTCCACATTCTTGTATGTTTGAGTTGATATATGCATTTATGTGATCAATATATATCTGGTCCTATATTTTTTATGATTGTAGATCGTGGTGCTTTGATGGTACTATGCTGCTTTGACTTTACAGATGCTCTATGAAGTAGGGTAAACAAGGGATAAGTAGCAAATCTGTCAAAGGGGGGAGGAAACAAGCAAGGAGCCAAGCGAAGGACTAAGGTTGGTACTCTTTGCTTCTCTCTCATCTACTTCTGATAAAGGAAAACACAACTTTAGTTTGTTTGTTTCTAAGATAGCTACCCGTCTTAGTGGGACTAGAAGCTCTGCATGGACACTAGATTTCCCAATAACAGTTTTGTTTACAACATTACCATGTCTTTATGCCATGAATTTAAAATTGTTGTCATTTTAATCTCAAAAATAAAAATATGTTACAAGTAACCTTACTTTTTTATTTGAGAGTTGATTTTAAGATTTGGTTGCAACAATAGTAGTTGCTAAAGCTATTATTTCAAACAAAAAAAATTACATTTAAAAAAAAAAGTGAAAAATGGTGTCAAAATTAGTTCCACTTTCAAACATTAGTACCACTTTCAAATGTTTGGTTTGATTTATTATTATTTTTTAAGAAACATTATGGTTTTTTAATACCATGGTTGTAGAAGATAGCAATTTTAACCAAAAGTAAAAGACTACTACTAGTAGCACTAGATTTTAATTTGAGGGTTAATTTTTAGATTGTTGACATAAACATATGGGTTTCCAAGTTTAGAGTTCTCTTTTTGAGATTAAAGTTCTCATCAAGTTAGTAGTTATGTTTTATATTCTCTTCTTCTTTTCATCGTCTACATTTTTCAATTGAAAATAGCTTAATGAGAGAAATAGGGCAGGTAGATTTTTTATCTATCAATGGTTAAACCAATGAAACATTAGGAGAATTCTCTACCAACAACAACAAGTTATTTTATACCTCTATTCTCCATACATTCTTGCTATAAGTCTAAATTATTCCTACTACCTTTTTGCAATTATTCTCACTCATTTTTTCATATATTGCTTCTACAATGCTACATTTATTCTCTACAATTGCTCTACATATATTCCCATTATACCTCTACATTATTCTTTCTATAGATCTATAATCTATATGGGAAAACATATCCAAACAAGTTTTGTTGAGTTAACACATTAAAAGGCTAGGCATTGTTACAAATATTTTGAAATTGAGATTTAATGTAGGCATAGGTAAGACATTTTAAGAGAAAGTGATTTTAGTCCTCTGATTTCATGATATCACAAAGATGACAAATTATTTTAACCCATGATGCTTTAGGAATATGTCCACTTAAATTACAAGAAGAAGCACCACTTCTTACATTATTTTTATGCGTGAAACTAAAATTTTAAGTTTATGTTCTATTTATTTAATTCAAAATAAAATACACATTACTAAGACAGATACACCTAACATCTATGCATCTTGAAAATGTTTTTTTGACATAAATACCTCTCTCTATACACAGACATAAATCCCATTTTGGTTGAGAAATGTGACTTTCTACAACATATAAGTTCCAATGTACTATGAGCTGTATACAAATGGAGGAAGCTACAAGGGATTGGTCCCTCCTACTGATATAATGGTTGATTGGTTGTGCTATGAATATGCTTATTATTTAACAAGGAAAATTTTGAGGACAAAAATAAATCTTATAGTGTAGAAATCTTATAGAATCTTACTAGTCCCTAATATACAAACTATAAGAAGTTTGTAGCTATTTTTGTAAACATATTTAAATTTCTAATGATTTTATATTAGTCTTTATAAAACTTTGGTATTTTTAAGGTAAAATAAATTTATCCTATAAAATTTGGGTGATTCTTTTTTTAAATGAAAATCAGTGAATCTTTTTTTTTTAAACCATGGAAAATTAACCCATTTATGAAATTTAGCCCCCAAAATTTTTCGTGTTGTTCAACTTACTTGGCTTTCCCCCTTTGTGTAGTGTACCCTACATATTCTATTGAGCATACAACTTAATTTTTTAAAGCACATTTTCCTTTAGTTGTTGACTCTCGTCTATCAATTTCCGCATTGTCTTACTATTAATTTATGAATGTATGCAACATGAGAAGTAGGTTTATGTAAATATAATTAACCATTCATTATTAATGCAAAATTAATCATGTAAGTAAACAATCAGTTAATAACATAACATCACTAACTTCAACACAATCATAAATAATCTATAACACTTATCCTTTTAGAATTAAACACTAACTAGTTGTAAAGGAAGGGAAATGCACCCAAACATAGCCTTATATTTCCCGTACTCTTCCTACAATAAGGTCACCCTAGATGTGCTTCTATGAGTTCACAAGGATGAAATCACCTATGTAGAAAATCCTGTAGATTCACAAGCTCATGCAATGTATAAAGCAAAAGAGAAGGATCTACCTCTACTTTCAACCAGTGGAGGCCAATAGATCAATGAAAATAATATGAACAAGAAGAAGATAAATAAATGGAACATAACACAAGATGTATCTAGGCAATGCCACTTCTCAAAACCACGCTATCTGTATAGCATATATCAAAAACATGAATGACAATACAAAGCTTCCTCTCACTAGAACAATTCCACACAAGTATGCTCAAATCTCTTAGCTCACAAGCTAGCTCTTGGCAAAAACTTAGCCAATTTTGCAACGCTCCAAGCCCCTAATCTCTTGTTTAATTCCTATGATGAATATCCCATAATTAAAGGGAACTCATGCATCCAAAACTGTGCAATCCAAACATAGGATCAATCTCTAATGCATGCATGATATTTACACTCTAATAAATAATACAACTGATAGTACATTGTCCCTGCACTCTAGTCTCAACTGAGTCTTTCTCATAATTGACATGCATGAGTTTCTAATGAGGGAATCTTCAGTTAACTAGAGTGACACTTTTGGATGCACTAGTGCACCAATTGGCTATTAACTCTCTATTAGTTCCTCAAACATTTGGAGCTAATTTAACTGAACTTAACTCAGTAAACTAAGTGATCTAATTTCCAACTCAATTTAAACTCATACTAGACCCCTAAAACTTACAGAGAACATATACATGACTTCAGAAAGACTTCCAACATGAAATTTCTAAGCTAATTAAGTTAAATAAACTTAATTAGCTATTTACAAGTTGCTATGAGAATAGAATTCCATTTTAATTCTCATTTTATTTCAAGGACAAATTAAACTCGAATTTCTTGTTTCCATTTCTCAACACTCCCTCTCAATAAGAAAGGGATTATCAGCTACCCTGATCCTGCCTTTGTGAAACTTGAATTTACATCTTGATAATGCCCTTGTCAAAATGTCAGCATCTTTCTCCTCCATGGTAATGTAATCTAACAACATAATCTGCCTCAATACACAATCCCTGAGATGATGATATCAAATATCATTATGCTTGGACTGATCATGAAAAACTAGATTTTAGAGAGTTTGATACAACTTCGAGTATTGCAGTAAATCACAGTTAGATCCTTATGTTGACCAAACAAACCAAGCAGGATCTTCCTCATCCAGATGGCCTCACATGCTACCTAACTCACTGCCATGTACTCTGCCTCTGCCAAATTGAGTGACGATCTTTGTTTCCTGTTGTTCCAAGAAACTGTCATTGATCCAATACTGAAGATCCCTCCTGATGTGCTCTTCCTATCGGATGGACTCCCTGTCCAATAGGCATCGGTGAAGCCTTGAAGCTTCACTCCCTTTGTCTATCTGTACCATAATCCATACTAAGAAGTGCCACTGAGGCATCTCAACACATGCTTTTCCGCCTTCCAATACAAGTTTGTAGGCCTAACCAACACTTAACTAAGCTAGTTAACTGCATAGCACATATTTGTTCATGTGTTCGCTAAGTACATGAGTGAACCCACAAGCTGCTTGTAAATAGTAGCTTCCACTACTTCCCTTGAAGTAGCATCCTCCTTCCTCCACTTACATGCTAGAGAAGTCTCCATGGGTTTGTTGCTCTCCATGTGGAATATCCTGAGTATCTTGTTGGCATACTTGCCCTGAGAAACAAACAACTCCCCATCTCTGTGCCATACCTCCATGCCAAGAAAGTAATGCATGAGCCCCATGTCCCTCATCTCAAACTCTCTTACAAGGTCCTCCTTACAAGACTTGATCAGCTGATCATCATGATCCAGGTAGATATTGGTGGCCACCCGCCTATTCCACTTGGACCCCCACCATTGTTTATTTCAATTTTTCAGTTTCCTTATTCATAGCACAATTTACTATTTTTGGCACTTTTTCGAGTCCTAAACTTTAGGAGATGTTTTGACGCACTAAAAGATGGTTTTTGGGAAAACATGGGCCTACATGGGGCATTGGCTGATGTTTCCCACTTTAAAGTTGTAGTCATTAGATATATCTTTCTAACGAGGTATTGTATGCATGAAATGGAGATCGTATGCCAAAGTGACGACCTCGGGAAGTTGATGTGCCAAATTACCCATACGGGGCCCATAGTTTGGCGCTTCATTTCCTAGGGTTAGTTTTTTGGATGTTTAGGGTTTTCCATTGTTTCTCAATAATAAATAGGCCTTTGAGCCACATTGTAACAAAGTTCAGAGGCATGTAACCGCCACATCTCTTCTCAGAGATAAGCTACCATCGCCCTAGCTAGTCTTATTTCCATTCTATTTGTAAGCATACTTCATTATTTGATATTAATGGAATGAAGTGTTATTTCTAATACATCTCTGTATTTATCATTATATCTATAATTTGTTGCATTCCTATTTAAATTCAGATCAGTGGTATCAGAGTGGCCTACTCTTTCTTTGTTTTTATTTGCATGTCCCCAACAAGGTCGGGATATAAGGAGTTAGTGCTTGAACTGGTCGAACCTTTGTAAGACCAGCCTCGCAAATCCCGACGGCCTCCCGTGGGGGAAGAAAAGAAATATGAGGGAGCAGTAGATCCTATCAAAATATATCTCGAGGAGGCCCTCGAGAAACAAAGGAATGTGATGATGGATAAATTTTCCCAGATCCTTCAACAGTTTCCCACCAATGGCACATCCACATCTAGTAGCCACTTTGGAGGTGCCACACCTTTTAAGGTACATGTAAACTTTGACATTCCCATATTTGAAGGCCAAATAGATGCAGATGCCAAAGATAAATGGTTAAATCTGCAAGAAGGATATTTGTTTTGTTCATTCCTTTTCAAGCCGGGAAAATATTACTTTTGCTCTTCTCAAAGTTGCCCCCACGTCAAGGATTGGTGGGAAACCTACTGTGAGAAGAAGGATGAAAGTAGGCCCTCATTGTTTTTAGTCGCACCCACTTGGAATTAGTTTCAGGATGCCATCAAGGAGCAGTACTACCCGGTCAGGAGCTATAAGGATAACTACATAAAGTGGACCATGTTGCGGCATGGAAGGGATCAAGATGTGCTAGAGTTTACCAATGTTTTTCATACCCTTCGCACAAAGTTGGGTATCAAGGATTCTGAGAAACATTTGGTACTCAAGTACCACGGCTGCTTACACATGTACATCTAGGATGAAATGGAGTTCCTAGACATCTCCTCACTCAGCACATAATACCAATACATTGTCAAGATCAAGGAGAAGCTTAAACAGAAGAAGTGATACTTTGGATCTATGAATCCGAAGCAAGGGAAAGGTGCCCCCAAACTGCATAACAAAGGACAAATACAAGGTGGGGTAGCCCGGGACAACTCGCCAAAGCCATAAGAAAATAACAACACCACGAAGCTGAAGAAGGACATGGGAAATTGGTGTGAGTTCCATAAGAGCTCCACTCACAACACAAGTGAGTGTTGAGCCAAGCAATCTCTAGTGGCCGAGTTGAAGGCTTCTGAATCATATGCATGTTTTGACTCTAAGTCAGAACACAACAAAGGGAATGACAAAGGGAAGCAGATTATCAATGCGGATCCAACACCACCGTTTCCACCACGAAGATCCAAAAGGAGCAACCCGAAGATCCAGAGGAGGAGGAGCGCCTCTTCCACTCCTAGATGTGGGTACAGGGTTCCCCAATACAGTTCATTGTCAATAGCGAGAGCCAAAAAAACCTCATTTCAGTAGACATTGTGAAGCAGATGGGCTTATCGATCATAGCACACCCAAAACCATACACCATCAGGTGGCTTCACCAAGGACGAGATCTTTGCGTCAGCCAGTAATGTCGCCTTCCATATAGCATCAAGCCCTTCATGGATGAGGTATTATGTGACGTTTCTTCCCTTGATGTTTGTGATGTATTATTAGGCCAACCATACTTGTGGAAGCGAGATTTTGTGTATGATTCAAGGCCTCGTGTTTTTATTTTTACCTTGGGAAATATGTTGTACAAGATACCAAAGGTAGCACTGCCTACCGCCATCTCTTTGGTTACTGCAAAACAATGTAGTAGGCTCATTTCCAAAACCAGGAATTTTTTTTCCCTAATGATATGTCCTCAGTGTTATAGACATATTTGGGCACTATAACCACAAATCATATATGTCCATAAACCAAGGGCTTCTGAGTCCCTAAAAGTGTTGTTTCATGTCCTAAAGGAACAAGTTCAGGTAATTACATCATCTCCCAGAAGTTCTCCATAGAAAACTACTCAGAACTGGTCAAAACTAGACCATACAGACTACTCAGTGCAGAGGGTGCAATGCATCTCACCTGCTCTATGCAAAAAGTGCGATGCATACTGAAAAGCCCTTTTGTAGGGTGCAATGGGCAAGAGTAGACAAATGGTAGAGACATTTTGCAAGGTGGGTGATCATGGAATCTTCCAGAAACTTATCCTGTGACACTTGCCTCTCTGAATTCACCCAGGGATAAGTAAGAGATCATCAATCTCCAAGTGGAATCAAGAACTATCAGAGAGAGGACACTAATCAAAATCCCAGAAGCTGACTCACCCCCCTTCAATCATCTATATATGGATCCCTCATCCCAAAGATCCAAAGGCTGGAATCTTGTATCTTGTAAGGAAGTGATGTTGGTTTCCTGGTGGAATATCATAGCGTCAGGTGATATAAACTTTTCATGAGGTGAAGAAGGGCTTTCATGCTGGGAGGATGACGTTGGGTCAGATCAATGGGTTGTAATCATCTCTTCTAATCTCTATATCAATAAATCTATTCATGTTTTCCTCCACATTTTTGTATGTTTGCTAATATATGCATGTGTGTGGTCAATATATATCTAGTCCTATATTTTTTATGATTGTAGATCTCTGCACTTTGAAGGTATTATGCTGCTTTGACTTTACAGGTACTCTTTGAAGCGGAGTGGTCAAGGGAGGAGTGATAAAGATCTTTCAAAGGGGATAAGGAACAAGCAGAGAACCAAGCGAAAGATCGAGGTTGGTATTCTTTGCTCCTCTCCTATCTACTTCTCGTAAAGGAAAGTGAAAGTAACTTTAATATGTTTGTTTCTAAGATAGCTACCCATCTTAGTGGGACTAGTAGCTCTGCATAGACACTAGATTTCCCGATAACAAAATGGCAACTCCACTGGAGATCAAGTAGTTCGTTTGCTTGTCTATATTTGTTTTCTTTATAAACTTACAGACAGAGCCTGAAGTCAAGCCAGCTAGCCTTCAAACTGCATTTGCTATGCAAGTGCAAAGTAGATCAATGCTACTTCAATCTATCTTCGGGTCTTGTTTATAAATTGAAAAAATTGATTTGCGAACATCCTAATTGCCCTGGTGGTGGCTCAAGTAGCCACATTGGATCAGCCCCTATGATTTACATTTATTGACTATCATTTGCTCAGCTTAAATCCCTGAACTGAGTTGCAAACAGTGACCAAGAACCCAGTTGAAGTCTCGTCCCTAGACCATCGCACCTTCTCCTCTTGGGAATCTGGATGCATCACACCTCCCATGTGTAGTAGGTGAGATGCATCACACTTTCCCTGTGTTACAAGTGCGATGATCAGATAAGACCTCTTCTGCTTCCAGATTTTGGTTTTTTGTTCACTCTCTTCAGCTTTATTCAGGAGTTTTACTGTCTATGATCGGTAAACCACTGCAGAAAATTCCTTCCTTTACATGATTTAGCCCCCATAGTACGAAGAACTATAAATTTTTTTATGTATTGTTCACCATTTACGGTCCTCTTTTAAAAAGAAGTAGCGTAATCAAGCTGTCGTCTTTTGATTTGAAAGTGTCGCAAGTGTCGTTTTCTGTCAAAGAAAATAATCCTATTGTTCTTGATTGTCGATTACACTATTGCTCTTGTATTTGATTTGAATTAATAATTTTTCAAGTTTCAAAAGCAGTTTTCAATTCAAAATCGCAAAGTGTCGTCATTATCTTCCTTTCATTTTTTGAAAAGAAAATCGTTAGTATGGTTGCTTGAAACGATTTAAATTTTTTCTTAGCATTCTTTTTGTCATTCACACATTAAGAAAGAGAAAACAAATACATGCATGTGTATTTTCATTTAGACTTCTTGTTGGTTTGATTTAGGACAGTCCATCTACTGTGTGCTCTTTGCTCTATGTTGAAAGAATCTCATTTCTCTTTCCTTAGTAGCTAGGACTTTCAATGCAAAAAGAACATCAAACAATTGTTTATCATCTTAGATTTCATTTTTGGAATTGTATATCTACATCACATGGTGAACTTGAAATGCAGACTTCTTAAGAAAGATCAACCATAAAATAAATTCAATGAACATAAAAACGCTTTGGAACCTAACGCACAACATTTAGAATTCTAGGCTAGAGATGTATTCCGGCATCATGAAGCCTGCTAACTATCACTTTCATTGTTGGTTGGGTGATTCCTCCTCTTTGAGACAACAAGTGCCAATACGGACTTGTGCTCCCACATACCGTCAAGTATATATTGGGAGACCACAACAAGCTATATCATTTATCCTTAGGAAGCCATGTCTTCCACCCTATCGATTGCAATGCACTAAACATAGCATTCGGGAAGATTGACTGTCATACAGAAAAAAGTATTCTGCAGTTTTTCGATTGTTTTGGTAATCCCTCAGTCTAGATTTCTAAAGTAGTCTATTTTGTTCCTTTTCAGACTCCTTAAAGGAAAAGGTCCATCTGAGCACTTGTCACTTCAGGCTCATTAAAAATTGAAGGCGACTAGAGTCATCTTTTGCTTTTTCTCGACTCTTAAAAATTGAAAAAGCAAGTTGTGTCGAAGCATCTAAAATTCATTTAGTTCGAAATCATTTTCCCCTCTCTTTTGGGTTGACCGAGTAATCCGCAATCGTGGAAGAAAGTTAATCGAAACCCCGTCGTTCACTGAGACTTACAAGTCAACCATCTTTGACTCTGGAAACAAAACTATTCCGGACAAAGTGAACTCGTTTAACCAGATCAAAGTCCCCTGGTTTGGTTGGAACAAGTGTTCCGACATCCTCAGAGACTCTGGTTACTCCAACCATTTCTGGTATCCCTGCCTCCACAGAAGAAATTCCGCAGCCACAAGAGGACATTAGAACTGATCCTAGTGTGACGGTAAACACCTCTAGTCCTGAACCGGCTCCATCTACAGCTGATTCGGAAGGTGTTATTCCCCAAACATATGTCGCTACAAAATCTATACCTTCTTTGGCACCAGAAATATTTTATGGACCTGACGGTCTACCTCTTCCACCTGGATTGATTGCTATAGAAGAGATTGTGGAGGATCCTCCATCCAGTACTCCATTGCATTTTGGAGCCGGGATCACCCTATATCCCTCGTCATCAAAAGTTAGTCTCCCTTCATCGCAAGTTCCTGTAGAATCGCTAGGAAATCTTTTGGGTAGGCTAGATATGTCTGAACAACCATCGACATCTAGCACTGTGTCATCTGACGCGGCAGCAACAGAACCTCCTGCTGCTACTCCAACAATGTTCATTGGTATACCATCTGTCCCAACTAGCTCTCAACCGCTAGATGGATTCCATCCAGAGACTGTTTCAACAGTATGGTCTGTTCCCATTTGTTCGTCTAGAATAATATCTAGAATCTCTTATGTTGAGTCTCAACAAATTGATCCTTCGCAACAGTATCAATTTAGGCAGTTTGATCCCCAAAGGCCAATCATTCCTTTGAGCACTGAATTGCCGCCATATGAGGGGCAATATGCCCTTTCATTGTTTCCTCCGGAGAACAACGATATGGGAGTTCACAATAGAATTCGGGTCATGTTGGAATTACATCCAGTGGTTGGGTTCCAATATTGCCTCAACAACCAAGAGTTGTATACTCAATGCAACAAAGCCTACCTGTGTCGAAATATCCCCACTACACCAGCCATTGTGATAGTGTCACAAGTGCAAGCGTTGCCTATTGTATGTCAACCTCAAGTTTCTCAGGTCGTAATACAACAGCCTCCTATCTCCACGACACAACTGTAATCACCGATTAGTGGCTCCCTAACCGAAGAGACCCAAACTCAAATGGGTACTATTACCCCTCATCTTGGTCAAATAGCCAGTATTGGACAACAACAAATGGTTTCACAACCATGGCTGGTGCAATATCAACAACCACAATTCCAACAAGCTTACCAAGGATCTGAGAAACAAATCTTTGCAAGTAATGGGTAGCCATATATTCAAAACAATCAACATCAATCATTTCATAATGGTTATGCTCATCAACCTTACCAAAGTTATCAGCATCAAATGCATTATGCTGGTATGCAAAGACCCACTACTCAAGCGATACCATCCTATCCTGGGTATGCTTCACCGAACCTGAATCAACAATTGCCCTTCATGGCGACTTTAGTGTTACGAGATCTAAATCAGCTAACAAACAATCCAATTGTTTATGCCCCTTGGTGGCTAGCAATTCCTCATAAACTTTCATCAAATATTCCTAAATTTAATGGAAATCCGGGTGAAGACCCGTCGAATCATGTGATGACCTTTCATCTATGGTGTTCAGCCAACACTCTAAATGATGATTCGATTAGGCTTCGCCTTTTTCAGCGAATGTTAACTGGTCCGGCAGCAAAATGGTACGTTGAATTTCCTAGAGCTTCATTTGATAACTTCAGCACCGTTGGCACAACCTTTTTAACCCATTTTAAGTTAGCCATAAGGTACGAAACAGGAACAGAGCTTCTTACCAATTCAAACAAATGACAACCACTCACATATTTGATCATATTCATGAGTGGCAGGGTCATCGTAGAATGGTAAAAACATATGTTCCTAATCAGTTGTTAGCTGAATGGTTTATTAAGTCATTGTTTCTTTCTATCACAGAAGATGTGGCAAAGGGAGGGGTCATCACTGAAGAGCAAGTCATTGCTCGTGCACAATATCTAGACTTGATCTATACTCAGTCTGGCACGCTCTATGACAAAATCCCTGATGCTCCTAGATCAGAATTTTCCATTCCTCCTCCTCTTAAATCAAACAAGGACTCTCATGCCGGCAATGGTGTGATAGGTACGACTAGCACAAAAACCGTAAAGGCTACATCGAAGAAAGATCGTACGGTTTCTATTCAAAATGCAAATGAAGAACTTCTTGCCTTGGAGGTAAATTTTGTGTCAACTAACAAAGGCAAAGAACCGAAGCAACCATGGGGCAAGAAGAAAAAGAAAGGGAAAAAGAAGAAACAAGAGGATTCATCTCCTGAAAAATCTTCTGCAAACCCTTCTGGGCAAAGGAAACCCCCTTCAGGGTGTAAAATATGCGATGAGGACCATTGGACGAGAGGTTGTCCACATAAAGCTGAAGTTAAAAAACTTTTTAAGAGTTCAAAAACCTCAGCAATATTGATTGATCCGTTTGCAAACCCAGGAACCATCTAGTTGCTAGTGACAATGCTTCCCCATCCCAAGTGCTTATGTTGTCCATTTCAAAACAACAAAATGATTCTTTGATATCGACAAGGAATAAAGATTACGAGAATCCACAATTGTCGAACAACAAGGCTACTGATCAACCTAGTAGTTCGACAACAACTTCTACCAAAGTTGTGCCACCCATCATTCCTGAGATAACGATAAAGCCACCAAAGGGATTAGTACACAAATCAAAATTTAATCCTCATGCCAGAGCAACACGAATTATAATATAGCAGAGGATCTGGCCCAATCGCCATCCGCTATGTCGACACTTGAGGTACTACAAAATTTCCCCTCCTAAAAGTAGGCTCTATTATCAAAAATAGGTGGGATTGACCCAGCGGATTCCAATCTTGTGGCCTTTAATCATAAAGGATATGACCCTCAATTACCAGCTCAACTTGCTTTCCTTATTCAAGTGAAAGCCCTCAACAAAACTATTCATCAAATAATTATTGATGAGGGGGCATCTACATGTATTATGTTGATGAGTTGCTGGAAAACTTTGGGCTCACCACCCTTGTTGCAATTGTCAATGACGTTGAAAGAATTTTATGGACGAGCATACACTTCATTCAAGATTTTAAATAACTTGCAAGTCAAACTGGGGGCAAGACAGTAGAAATTGATGTTGAAGTTATCGACGGAAACCTCGATTACAACATCCTACTGGGAAGGCCTTGGATATATGCTATGGCTACTGTTGTGTCGACATACTTTAGAAAAATTGAATTTCCTTTCCAAGGAGGAATTACAATCATCGACCAACAAACATTTCTTCCCAACAGTTCACAAGTTACAGGAAGAATTATGATGATCCACTGGAGCTCTCAGTCACTTCAAAATATTCGAGTAGGCCTACTAGAAGTCCCAACATTGATGGGTACTTTTTCCCTACCGCCTCCAAATGATCTGGCAGAAGTGGCCATAGTGGGTACCTACAATATGGTGTCTTCCATTCAGAAGATATCCGATCACGATGTTAGCATGGATCATCGCGAGGTTTTGCCTCCAAGCCCAATAGAAATATTGTAGCAATCAATGTTTTCGGCATGGCAGGCAAACCCAAATCAACGCTCCTCAAGCATTTGGATAGATAGGTCTAAGGAATATGGTACCCCTTCAGATCCTTAGTCGCATGTACATTCTACAGACGAAGGAATTGTTCAGCCAATGATGATTGACAGGGCACCATGGGAAGATTACCACCATCGTTCCCATCTTCCAGATTGTAAAGAAGATTATTCCAGTGACCTTGATTATCCTTCAGTATTTGATTTCCTATCAAATACTGTAAATACGGTGGATTCCGAGCAAAACTTGTCCAATATTGAAGAGACTATCTCCATCAATATCTCAACCAAACCAAATGTTGTAGAGAATATTCATGTCGGCAAATCTTGTTCTCCTTCAGAACTGGAAATATATTATGCTCTCTTTCGTGAGTTCAGAGATGTCTTTGCATGGTCATATGAAGAAATGCCAAGCATCGACTTGAGTATCGTTGAACATGAAATTAAGATGTATCCATATGTCAAACTAGTGCGATAATGGCTTCGGCAGGTGCACCCCAAGAAATTCGCTTCCATCAAGGCAGAAATTGAAAAACTTCTCCATGCTGGTTTCACTTACCCCATTCCTCTAACCGATTGGGTATCGAATATTGTTCTTGTAATGAAAAAGCAAGGAACGATTAGAGTGTGCGTCGATTATAGGGATGTAAATCAAGATTGTCCAAAAGACAACTACCCTACACCCTTCATTAACCAGATAATTGATGAATGTGCTGGATGTGAAATCTTTTCATTTATGGATGGATTTTCCAGGTATAATCAAATAAATATCCGCCCACAGGACCAATCAAAGACTGCATTTATTTTTCTGTGGGGCACATTCGCATAATGCAAGCTACCCTTTGGTTTAAAGAACGGAGGGGCAACATTTCAGAGGGCAATGAATTATGCCTTCCATGACATATAGAACATCATTCAACCATATCTCAACGATCTTTCAGCTCACTCGCGAAAGCAGACCGATCATCTGTAGCATTTGAGAGCGATATTTCTATGTTTCTGACACAACAAGATACAACTCAATCTACACAAATGTGTGTTTTGTTCGGTTCTGGTCGTTTACTTGGCTTTGTGGTCTCCAAGGACGGGATTCGTCTCGACCCATGTAAGGTTCAGGCAATCATTGATTTTCCTCCACCTTCAAATTTGCTTCAAATTCAGAAACTCCAAGGGAAAGCAAACTTTTTGAGGAGGTTCATTCAAAATTATGCTGAACTTGCTAAAGGATATACTCGTCTGTTGAAAAAAGAAGTACCCTTCATCTAGGATCAGGGCGTGCAAGCTTCCTTTGATGCTTTAAAGGAATCCCTAATAAAAGCATCATTAATGTATGCTCCTGATTATCAAAAAGACTATAACCTATATCTGGCTGCAGAAAATACGACCATAACAATGGTTTTAGCTCAAGAAGACAATGGAATTTAACATCCTATGTTGAAAAGCTAGCTCTCGTAGCTTTTCAAGCGATACAGAGATTTCGACACTACATCCTCTTTCGAAAAACTACCATTTTGTCAAATTGCAACCCCATGACTTATATCTTGTCATGACAGTTACTAGGGGACAAATATTCCAAATGGATAGCAAGTTTGCAAGAGTTTGATCTAGAATTCGTAAAATCCAAATCAAAGAAAGCTTTGGTTTTCGTGGAGTTGCTATGCGATCTCCCATTGTCGTCCAACAATTCAACATCCAATGCAACAATCGTGGATGAATCTTTGTTTCTGATATCTTCAAGCGATCCATGGTATGGAGATATAATCATCTATCTCCAGACCCAAAAATATAGGTCTAATATCGATGTACTCGATACCAAGCAAAAGACTACATGATCGTTGGTGATATGCTTTACCGTCGTGGTATCGATACAGTTCTGCGGAGGTGCCTCACCCATGAGGAGGACGAAAAAGTCCTAAATGACTGTCATTTAGCACGTGTGGGGGGCACCAATCTGGTTACGCTACAGCGCAAAATATTTTACGAGCAGGATACTTCTAGCCAACAATGTTCAAGGATTGAATAACAGCAGTCAAAAGTTGTCATGCTTGTCAAATCTTCAACAGCAAAACCAGAATACCACCCGTGCCACTACAGCCAGTAGCCGTTGTTGGGAAATTCGCCAAATGGGGCATAGATTTCATGACATGTAACCCCACCTCAGCCGGGAGGCATGGGTATATCATAGTCGCAGTAGACTATTTTACCAAATGGGTGGAGGCAATGCCTACATTAAACAACAGTGGCGAAACGGCTGCTCTTTTCTTTTTAATCATGTAGCCTCCAGATTCGGTGTTCCACAAGCTATAGTCACAGATCATGGATCACATTTTCGCAATCACATGATGATTGAGTTGGTTTCCAAATTAGGACTGTCCCACGATAGCTCTACTCCATATTATCTGCAAGCTAATGGACAAGTTGAGGAAATCAACAAGGTCCTGAAGTGCATGCTGCAAAGGATGATTGGAGTCCATAATTCGAGTTGGCAATTGATCCTATACTCCGCCTTATGGGCATACCGGACATCGCTAAGGAATGCAACCAGGTTTACACCCTTTCAACTAGTGTATGGCCTGGAAACGATCTTACCAGTTCAGTGCGAAATCTCATCCCTCAAGCTCGCAGTCGACCTTCTCCCCGGAACTTCAGAAGAGGAGGCTCGTTTCTTGGAACTAATCCAATTGGATGAATCCTGTTGTGATGCCACCTTGGATAACGAAGCCCATAAGAAACGATTCAAGGTGCAGTTCGACAAGAATGTCAAACTCTGTGTCTTCTCAGAAGGTGACCTGGTCTTACTTTACGACCAGGAGTCTGATAAGCTAGGAGTAGGTAAGTTCAATTCTTTATGGATGGGCCCCTATATTGTTAAGTGTGTATTAGCAAAAGGCGCCTATGAGTTAGTGGATTATGATGCGATTCGACTGGCGCAACCCTGCAACGGGTTGTACATTAAGCGTTACTATGCTTGACTCAGTGTAGTAACCCCTATGCTTTTGTTACATTTTTGTTTTCACTAAAGGTAATCATTTTGGTTAGGTAATCCACTTTTGAATTTGTTACAGATGTCGAACACATTGGAATCATTTGTTGGATATGCCAATGGAGCGAGCCGTAGTTTGCGGAACCTATCTTCTGCGGCCTCTGCCATCTTTGATCCAAGCTACAAGTTAGTGAGTTTCAGAGGGGTATGTATTGGCCGATCAACGAACAACATCACTTAATACAATGCATTGATAGAGCTCCTCTCTGATGCCATCGCACATGGCATACCGACTTGTTGTTAGGCTAGACTCACAGCTCATCATTCTACATCTCACCAATGTCTATTCTGTACAGAATCCAGCTATCTATCACATGTTCCTAAGGGTTAAGATTTTGGAAAGACAGTTCGATTCTATCCAATATCAACATATTTCCATAAACTTAAACACATTAATAGATTCATTGGCAAATTATGTGTTAGATAGACATTTGTGACATTTATAAAAGAAAAACATTTCATCAATATTTGCATCAGGATCACGTAACTTAACCGAAATGAATCTCCAAAAATCAAAAATATATATATAACTGTTTATGGTTTACACATAGTGTTCTTTGTCCAAGACAAAATTGGTCAAATGACCCAAAAATTCAAAATGCTAGGGAGCACCCTAGTCTAATGATGCTGGTGATAACAACTCACTACCTGTGTAATCATGCGTAAAAGCCTAGTCCATCGACGTGGCATGCCAGTAGTATGTCGCTATAATCTTAGAGGTAGCTTGTCAGTCCTCACATCTGGGATACCGAGAGTGAGGCCTTCGATCTGATCATTTAATGCTACAAGAGTCTCGGCCACATGCATGTCGCGAAGGATAGCCCTCCCTACAGCCCCTCCTGCTGGAACGGCAATTGGTGCTCTCAGGCGCACTACTGGTTGCACCGGTCCAATATCTGCATGAGCACATGATTTTTTATTAGTCTTCATAAAAGGAAGCATAGGAACATTATAAAAGCAATAAACAAGAATATGGTCAGAAATTTTACCTATAGCACTCCACTGCTCACCAGCCGGCAGCACCAAATCTGGGTCGCCCCGGAAATCCATACCAGCATATGGACACTTGGCATAAACCATCTCCTGACAGTTGAACCAATCGAAGAAGGCATTAGAGAAAGAAACATGTGGTTGACCAACATGTCGGGCCATAAGTTCAACCCATCTCTACATTCGTGGCTGAGTCAGTGGTGGCAAACCAAGTGAAATGTATTGTGGCTGCATCAGTGGGATCTTCTCCAAGGTGAAAGCGGTCAAAATGGAACCATAGCCAAAGTTCTTAGATCACCCATTTTTCACCTTGGTAATCTGTTCTTTTATCACTGGAAGTACTGCATCACACCAGTTAAGCACCTTCGGTTCAAAGCATTCTAAGGCATACTGCATATAGGACCTATTGACCAAGTGAAGAGCCGCACTACCAACCAGTCTAGAAAAGGTGAAAAAGATGGTCCTCAAAGATGGGTCAGTGACATATCAGATGTTCATCTTTCCATCCCTACTCGGCTGAGATCCTTCTCTACAATATCGACAAATATAATCCCTCACGGATTTGCCTCCACAGGCGGAGCCTGATAGTGAGAGAGGGGCACCATGCCTCGATAAACCGGTCAAAAAATAGATGTCCATGATAGTCAATGGGATGGATTTGTCTCTTATCTGGAACACCTGGTTGGTAGGATCCCATGCATCGAGGAAATATTACAACAAGTTGATTTTTTGCCTCATGCTAGAGACGTGGAAGAACTTGAGCAAACCACAGTACCGCAATGCAGTTACCGTACCCGGATCATGTAAAGCAACCATGTCCTCTTCTTCATGCTCATGTTCTCGCCATGTAACAACCATTTTGTTCCGATGAATCTCTGAAAACAAACAAGAGAAGAGTTAGGATCCTTCTTTGGCAAAAAACAGGCAAACTTTCTATGAAAAAATAGTGCACAAAGTCCCTCTTTGCGCCCATTGCACCCTAGCTGTGTACTAGGAGCGATGCATACTGACTGGCCAGTGGCCAGCCCAATATGCATTGCACCTTTCGATGTACACAGGGTGTGATGGGGGCAAAACGAATTGTTCAAGCCCCAGAGGCTCAGGAAAGAAGGGAAACATGCTCAGAATTCAAAAAGAAAGGAATGCAACTGACGAGCACAGGTTTAGCTCCTACCTGGTCCAGACGGCGCCAAGAATCGTTCATAGAATCTCCTGGAATCAATTAGTGAAAATCGAGGGGGAAAACACCTCCAAAGCTCCAACAATATCAAGCTCAAATGAAATGGTAAAATGAGGGGTAAAAAACTACTTTTAAGTTACTTTTCACGTAATTCAAGTAGGGTATTAGTGTTTTAACTCAATTTCCAAGCGTGTATTTTCATTTCTAATCATTTTGATGGAGCAATTGAACAGGTAGTACAATCATCAAAAGAACATAGTGTTAACAGTGGGTCGAATATCAACGACCATTATCACGAACAATTTTTATGCAAAGTTCAAGCTCATTAAAAATTAAACCTAAACAATGAGCAAATGCTTCCCCAAAGCTTAAGCTCATTAAAAAATGAACCAATATTCGGTGAATAACCATTACGAATGCATTATCATTAGCTTTTTGAGACCTGGTCATGTTCTTACCATCACCTCCACTCTATTTAGCCGATCATACGCCTCCATTTGATTGTTTACCCTTTTGAGGAACAGCTGCGAAGAGTGATTCTGTTAGCCATCCTTGTGACACTGCCGTGATTGGAAATTTCCAAACCTTACCTGGAATCAACAGCTACCCGAAAATATCACTCGCTCCTCAAAAACAAGTCTCCTCTAAGCTCTTTTCACCTGACTAGTAAATATGAAAAGATTGTCGAGCAGTTGGCCTCTTCAGCTTGTTAAAGCTACCAGGAGTGCTATCCCTCCTCTAGATTTTAATATTTTTGGACCTGAGGGATTATTACACAAAAAGATCGAGCCCTTGTCTTGTTCGGCTCTTTAAAACTATCGAAAATTCATCCCTTTTGTATTATTTTATACTTTTTCGGACTTAAGGGATTATATGACGAAAAAGGATTACTGGAGTTTCCTCTCCGTCCCTTTTCAGACTCTATAAATTGAAAAAGGACCGAGTTATCTTTGTCGTTAAACTTGTTAAAACAAATAGCGAAAAACTTGTCCATACAAACAAGAACGAGTTTCACTGTCGCTAGGCTCGTTAAAACATAGCGACGGGTTTGCCCAAAGGGAAAATTATAGAACAAGCATATGTTATCCTCCTCAAGCTTGATAAAAATAAAGAGATACTGGTCAGCAATGACTGGGGAAAATTGGGAAGAAAACTTGAAGAAACTTTATTGGTAGCGAGTCGCTCTTGAACATAACACTTTCACTCCATGTCTGAGTCGGGTTAGGTTATTATGTTCACCGGTCATACTACCATTGGTCCATCGTACCATCCATCTTTGGGGTTAACGCTACCAATCCATTTCAGTGTCATTGATATGTTCAAGAGAATTCGATCAGAGAATTCACCAACCCAACTTGTGTCTCATCCGCTGCAATACCTTCACGCTTCATTCTTTCATGACCGCCACCCTGAACCCTGTATCATTAGATCATTTTCACCTCCACAAAATCATTTGCTCTGTTCCGTGTCATAGATGTGGGATTCATTAAGGCCCTCCTACGACGGGTCTCTTCTTGTCGAAATCAGCTCATTATCCAAGAAGTCGACCTATGGACAACCCCTTCAGTACCTTGAAGCTTGCATGCCTCAATGGAAAGTTTCTCGCTTCCGGCGACGGGTTTACATCAATGGCCTTCGACCAAGAGATTTTGTGTGGTGTTCGATGCCAAGTCCCATTTTCACACCACACGAATTGTACTGTAATACCTTGAGGGTCATCATCACCATCAGTGATTCCTCTCATGCCTGTTAACAACTTACATCATTAGCTGGTAATCAGGCGATGTCTTTCCATGTTTGACTCCAGAACATTTTTCACATGGATCGACTTGTACTTTGGGCGAAGATTGGATGAGTTTGAAGACCCCGGATCTAGTTTCATCCATCCGGGCTGCGATATATTCAGGAAAATAAAGACATCAAATGTACATCATTGTTGCACAGATGATCATCCGAATCAAAGGATGATGGCTCTATCAGAATCATCAGTCTGCCACAGAGACGGTTGTCTGTCTTATGTACATGAAAATAAATTTATAAAGTTGAGCATGGGAATGCCCACCTCAACTAGATCATGAAAATGTTATGAAGATAATGTATTTTATTGTATCTTATTACAGGTCATCTTCTAGTTCGAAAAAAGCTCGGATCCTCATTATAAATCATTTCACCCGACATCAAAATATTTTCAACCTCATGTTTTAGGGGGCAACTGTTATAGACATATTTGGACACTGGAACCCCAAATCATATATGTCCATAAAACAAGGGCTTCTGAGTCCCTAAAAGTGTTTTTTCATGCCCTAAAGGAACAAGGTCAGCTGATTACATCATCTCCCAGAAGTTCTCCACAGAAAACTACTCAAAGCTGGTCAAAACTGGACCATACAGACTACTCAATGCAGAGGGTGCGATGGGCGAGATTAGACAAATGGCAGAGACAGTTTGCAAGGTGGATGATCATGGAATCTTCCAGAAACTTCTCCTGTGACACTTGCCTCTCTGAATTCGCCCAGGCATGAGGAAGAGATCATCAATCTCCAAGTGGAATATAGAACTATCTGAGAGAGGACACTAATCAAAATCCTAGAAGCTAACTCACCCCCCTGCAATCATCTATATATGGATCCCTCATCCCAGAGATCCAAAGGCTGGAATCTTGTATCTTGTAAGGAAGTGTTGTTGGTTTCCTGGTGGAATATCATAGTGTCGGGTGATCTAAGCTTTTCATGAGGTGAAGAAGGGCTTTCATGCTAGGAGGATGACATCGGGTCAGATCAATGGGTTGTAATCCTCTCTTCTAATCTCTATATCAATAAATCTATTCAAGTTTTCCTCCACATTCTTATATGTTTGCTAATATATGCATGTGTGTGGTTAATATATATTTGGTCCTATATTGTTTACAATTGTATATCTCTGCACTTTGAAGGTATTATGCTACTTTGACTTTACAGGTACTCTTTGAGGCGGAGTGGTCAAGGGAGGAGTGGCAAAGATCTATCAAAGGGGAGAAGGAACAAGTAGAGAACCAAGCAAAATATCGAGGTTGGTATTCTTTGCTCCTCTCCTATCTACTTCTCATAGAGGAAAGCGAAAGTAACTTTAATCTGTTTGTTTCTAAGATAGTTACCTATCTTAGTGGGACTAGTAGCTCTACATAGACACTAGATTTCTCGATAACACTCGGGGAGAGAAGAAGATGGTGGTCACAACCTATAGACAAGGCCCCTTCGCACAACAATAGATCAACAAGGTTGTGGAGCAGTATGAGGACATCTTCATCTCCACTGTAGGGGTGCCTTTGCACTGTTAGGTCAAGCACTCCATTGATTTGACCCCATGTGCATCGTTGCCCAATGGACCAATCTATCGGTGCTCTATTTTGGAGAACGATGAAATCAAGAGGTATATTCAAGAGTTGTTGCATAAAGGTCACATCCGGCCGAGTTCATCACCCTGTGGGAGCCCGATTGTGTTGGTAGAGAAGAAGGATGGGACTTGGGGACTCTGTATTGACTATCGAGCATTGAACAAGATCACTATCTGAAATAGGTACCTGATCCAATGGATTGATGACCTTTTTGACCAACTCAAGGGGGGGAATATTTCAGCAAGAACGACTTGAAGTCTGGATATCACCAGGTACCAATCGAACCCTCCAATGTGTGGAAGACTACCTTCAAATCCAAGGAGGGCCTTTTCGAATGGCTGGTTATGCCTTTCGGGCTAACGAATTCTCCTGCAACCTTCATGAGGCTTATGGATGACATCTTGCTACCATTCACCACTCATTTGTTGTGGTATACTTGGATGACATCCTAATCTTCAACTAGAGTTGGGAAGAGTACCTCCACCACATATGATAGGTTCTCCAAACACTGCGACAACACAAGTTGTGTGCAAATTTGGGGAAATGCACTTTTGGCATGACCTAAGTTCAGTATCTGGGATACATTATCGATGGAAAGGGGGTGCATGTGGATCCAGCCAAGGTCCAAGTCTTTCGAGATTGGTCAGCCCCAACCACTCTAATAGAGCTCTACAGCTTTCTGAGTCTTACCAATTTCTACCACAGTTTCATGTTGGGGTTCTCTCATATCACTTGGCCCTTGAGTCAAGTCACCAAGGGAGGAGAGAAAGCAAAATTATTTTGGTATGAATCTCAATAGAAGGCATTCGCAAAGTTTAAACATTGTCTCTGCTTTGCACTAGTGCTCACATTACCAAACTTGTAACAACCATTTGAGATCGAGACAAATGCCTTTGACCATGCTATTGGGGCAATCCTTAGTCAACAGGGGCATCCAGTGGCATATCATAGTGAGACACTTTCAGACATAGTCTATAAGTATCCTACTTATGACAAAGATATGTATTCCATTGCGCAGGCCTACTGACAATGGAAGGATTACATTTTGGGGAAGGAAACGGTCATCCACACAAACCACCAATCCCTACAGTTCATACAGATGCAAGGGAAGTTGCAGAATGATCACCATTAGAAGTGGTCCACATACCTGTAATAGCTCCATTTGAATATCGAGTATAAGAAGGGCAGCACCAATAATGTTGCAGTTTGCCTCAGCCAACCACCAATCATGGCGTTAACCACTGTGCTCAACTCTTGTGGGCGCGAGACTTCTAATTGGCCACTTCTATACAAAAGTGACCTAGAATTTGGCCACACATACCAGATGCTCTTGGAGGGTCAACAAGTTCCAGATTTTCACCTCCAAGATGCACTGTTATGCCACCTGGGACACCTTTTCGTTCCTTCAAGTGAGAGTGCCAAGCTGATTTTGAAAGTGCACTACAATCGGGTCGTTGGGCATTTTGGGGTCAAGAAAATGGTGGAAGTACTGTAGAAGTATTTCTATTGGTCGAATCTTTGACAAGATGTCAGGAAGTACATTAGATTCTGCACTACCTGTGCCATTGCAAACCAACCATCAAGAATAAATTCATCTATACTCCGCCTGCCTACCCCTAGTCGACCTTGGGAATCCATCTCTATGGATTACATGTCGGGCATTCCTTCTACTAAGCATGGAAATGACTGTGTTTTTTTGGTCATCGCTAGATTCTCGAAGATGGCCATTATGCCAACCTACAAGAAGAATATCACAGCAGAAGCCACTTCTAAACTCTTCTTTGAATGAGTGTGGGTAAATTTTGGGATCCCACAATCTATCATCTTAGATCAGAACAGCAAGTTCCTCAGTACATTTTGGTCCAACCTCTAGTTGATGCTAGACACCAAGCTAACTAAGTCTGCAGCTTTGAATCCCCAAACTGATGGCCAAATATAGGTCGTTAACGGGATGCTCATACACATTCTATGCATGTACAACTCAAAGCATCCACTCACATGGGATGAGAGCCTCCCCTATGTCCAGAACAGTTATATCCAGGCTCTCCACAGCTCGACTAGCCACAACCCATTTTAGCTTGGCTTGGGATTCCAACCACCATGTTCCATTGATATGGTCATACCATTTGCAGTTACTCATGCAGATTTAGCTCATGTCCAGTCTAAAGCTGACAAGGCAAACAACTTCACTGAGCACATCCAACACATCGACAATAGGTCCACAAAATTCTGGATAAATCAAATGCCAAGTACAAGCAACAACATGATCAACATCAGGTGTCACATAATTTCAGGTGGGTGACAAAGTCTGTTTGCATTTGCAGAAGGAACGCCTTACCAAAGCCTATCAGAAACTTAGACCACTGTGATATGGTCCTTACCATTACCAAGGCTATGGGAGACCATACGTTTAAGCTCATCATTCCCCCATTCCTTGGCCTACACCCAGTGTTCAATGTTGACCACCTTCGACCATACTTCCCGCCATTACTAGACACGTCAGACATTGCAGAACAACTGACACCTACAGATTTAAATCCAGACTACATGGAAAAAGCCACAATTGAATGAATCATGGACACGCAGATCAAGAACACCTTAAAGCAAAGGATCCAACTATAGCGAGTTGTCAAAGCAGACCAATTCCTTCACCAGGGAAAGTGGCTCACCAGGGACCAAGTTCAGCAGAAGTTTCCTCATCTCATGGAGGAACTCAACGCAATGGGGACCATTACTTCCTAAGGGGAGAGGAATTATCTAGATGGATATTGGTGGCCACCCGTCTATTCCACTTAGACCACCACCATTGTTTCTTTTTTTTTTTCAATTTCCTTATTTGTAGCACAATTTACTATTTTTGGTAGTTTTTTCAGGTTCTGAACTTTTAGAGCCGTTATGAGGCCCTAAACGACATTTTTGGGAAAACGAAGGCCAACATGGTTAATAGACTGATGTTGTACACTTGAAAGTTGTAGTCCTCAAATAGATCTTCTAACAAGGTATTGTACACATCAAATGGAGATCGTATGCGAAAGTTACAACCCCGGGAGGTTGATGTACCAATTTACCCAAACGGGGCCCATAGTTTGGGGCTTCATCTCCTAGGGTTACGTTTTTGGATGTTTAGGGTTTTCCATTGTTTCTCAATAATAAATAGGCTTTTGAGCCTAATCCATGTGGCTCCAGAGACACACACAGGACAAGGAGGACTTAGGGAAGCTCGAAAATCAAAGTGTTTGGATTATGCTCAAACTAGGCCTAGAGTGTAGATCTCATCTTCCTGATCGTGGCAGTGAAAACTGTTCATCAATCCGAGTCCGAATGTGAAAGTTAGAAGCATTCAAAGTTGGGTTGACTTTTTTATGACTGGGCAACTTAAGGACACCACAATTTGGACTTTTTCCAACCATGAGATTCCAGCCAACCTGGGCCAAATTCCAGGCAAAATTGTGGGGTCGTTAAATTGTCTCCTACAGCCTAAAATGCGAATTTTAACATACCTATTTTTAATGTTTAGAAAAATATATATTAAAAAAGGAGGTGGTGGGCCACCACCCCCACCACCCATGCCTCTCCCTTAACCATATATATGACAATTTGGGGAGGTCGGAGGGTATTGAACCCACACCAGCCATGTGGGCTGGCCTGCCACCATGCGGTGGCCTCATGTACCATAAACATTACCAACTATATAACGTAAAAACCAACACGACATGTGCCAGCGCGGAGCATGGGGGAGAGCCACCCAATGCAGATCTGACCCCCCCACAAAAAACCAAAAAATATATTGCAAATGAACTTTGGCTTAAAAAGGGAGGAGGCAGGGTTTGACCACCCAACCTACCCCTTAATAAGGGGCCTTTATACCAATCCGCCAACAGTCCATTTTGTAAACTACACACACATTTTTATAAAAGAACCAGGATTTCTTCAGTGCAAAGGAAGTGAAAGGAGGTGTTATCACTGAAAAGATTTCAAAGAAAAAGGGTAAGGTAAGGAAGAATTGGTCTTGGTCATTCTCATTGTTTCTTTTAAGGATAGAGTCTTGTTCCTTTTGTTAAATATGGTCAACAATATTGTTTTACTCACCATTGTTCCCACACTTATTCAAAGTGTCATGTGCTAAGGTTGTTTCAAAAATTACATGCACTACGAAATCAACTAGGAGTTTTCGTAGCGCAAACTCACAAAAATACACTGTGCGCTACAAAACTGCTGAAGGTGACAATTTTGTTTTTTGAGGATCTACCTTGAAAGAAAAAGAGGATTATTTTGAAAGGGATGTTTCTGCAGAGGTGTAATAAGATCATTTGAGAAGGTTTGAGCCCTAATCAAAAGGAATATTCAAGAAATGAAGACATATACAAATACAAAACCTTGCGCTACGAAATCACTGAAGCAGCCTTTTTCAAGAGAAAAACTATTTTAGGTAGTCAACTTCCAGGAGGTCTCTAGAGCAATTGAAAGCATATTTTTGGAAATTGAAAGAGGTTTTTATTCCCAACATACTTAAATAGAAAACCCTCTTTCATTTTCTTCAAATACATTATGATCTTGGAGAAATTAGAGACTAACATTGCGCTACGAAACTGTTGTAGGTGCAAGTTTTTCACAAGCATATTTCTCTGTTTTACACCTGTTTTTCAAAGACACATTCTGGAAGGTAGGGAAGGTGTTTCAAAACCCCAAGAGAGGTTTTTGTTTAGCATGGATTGTCTCACAAAATCCTCCTTCAGTTTTTATAAATACGTGTTTTGTGAGAAGTTATGACCTCTGTCCCAAGACCCATTTTTCAGCCAGAACAGAGCAAGGAACAGCCTCCTAGTTTCCAGGAACAGTAAAAGGATGAGTCATCAAGGGCCAACTGGAGGGTTATGAACACTATCAAATTCGAATTCATGGAGTTATAGGTGTCATAGGGAGTGTTTAATTCCTAGATAAGGTTTTTTTAATCATAATGAGGAGTTACACTCCTAATTGTTTTAGGTCTCTAAGATTGCCAGTTAACAATCAGTTTCATTTAATAATTAGTTTTAGGTGTCAATAGGTTTCACAATAGGTGGAATTCTAATTCCCCTCATGCTGGAGGAGGAATATCAAGTATGTAAAGATCTCTATATATAGCAGAACATCTGATGTACAAAGGGTTGGAAGTTTATGTAAAAAAGCTCTGTTGACAAGCTTATGTAAAGACTCTGTTTATTTTGATAATACAGTGAATGGTTTCAGTTGCTCAAGAATCATAGTGACTTCAATGTATGAATTCTTCTTGTTGTCTTTCATGTTGTTTATAGTTTTATGGGTACTTGATTACTTATAAATCACATGTTGTGTTCTAATTTCCTTCATGTACTCATATACTGTCCCTTTGTGTCTGCTATACTTTATGTATATTGAAGTTTGAATGCCTTGATTTCATTGTAAAGCCAATTCACTATTAATGTTGAGTAACATATGACTCCATGAGCCCAATGGATGCTTGTTAATTTAGATTTTACCAGCCTCATTCCTATTTGTTTCATAGAAGAGTTAGCCATTCTAATCACAATTGCAAATCTTAAACCCTTTGAGAGAGCCCTCTCAGGCTAAGGAGGCTAATTCTTAGCTAAAAGATTGGTCTGAAACAGTTACTTGAAGTCTTCTTGGTCTGTAGCCTTCCAGGGCTTGATTTTGAGATAACATTTTGGTGCGTCTGTCGGGAGCCTGAAGTCTATTCGTTCCTGAAATTAAGAAGCTGAACCTATGAAGGTAGCGGGAGCTCAGACATCTTTTCAAGGCTGCAAATCTACCTTGGCGACTCCACACATCAAATAAGAAATTGGAAGGTGACTCCACTGCTAGAAGATCAGTAGCTTGATGAAGTTTCAAGATGAGTTCCATTGCAAGAATGAATGCCAGGTATGCTCCTATGAATCAGTCTCATATCCCTGGTCTTCCAAATCCTATGCCAAAGGTTGATTGGTTAGAGGATCTTCCAATATTCAAAGATGAAAAGAAAAACAATGTTGCTCTTCATTTGGTTAGGTTCCATATGCATGTACGCAGTCTTAGGGTTCATTTCCCTGAAGATTGTCTCATGAAGATGTTTATGACCACTTTAGAAGGAAACGCATGGTCTTGGTATAAAAGCTTGGAAAATGGTTCATTATATTCTCTTGCTAATTTCCATGATGCATTCTATGACATGTATAAAGAGTGTCATCCCTCCTTATTTCTGGTCAAAGATTGTTGTAAACATTCTATCGGTTTTATTTAATATTTGGAGGATTGTTATGATGATGATGAATTTATGGATGAAGAAATTTTAGAGGCTCTTCATAATAATACATTTCAACACCAAGAAGAAAGTATAACATCCCATGAAATGAAACATGAAAGCCAACAGGGGTTTATTAATGAAAACCATGTTCAATCCTCTGATATGAATGAGAAGATGCAACAAACTTGCCAGTATTTTGATCACAATGAGTATGAAAATGATTACAAACACCAAGAAGAAATGATGGAAGAAATTTTTTATAACGCTCAAGTAGAGGAAAAGGTTGTTCAATTTTGTAACTCCTTGTAGCAGCTTGCATCAATGAATGAACACAATAGTGAGGAAAATTACATTGTCTATGGGAATCATGCAGAAAGGAAGTTGGATAGCACATCAAAGGAAATTTGTGTGGCTGAGGATCAGTTGTTTGAAGAGATAGAAGGTTATGATGATTATCAAACTAACCATGTTCTCTTTGACCCTATAAATGAATACATGGCAAAGTTTTGCACGTTAGTATTTCATTTTCATTTGCTTTATGAAGATCAGGTACATTATGAGTTGATTTGGTCATCTCACTACCATGGTTATTTTGAGGTCGAATGCAGTCAAGAGCCTCCAATATCAGAAAGGACAATTGATTGGCTTTATTGGAAATATCATGTTGCTTGACCTAAAGTGGTAATTGCAGCTAGTAGGTAGGTAGGAAAATGCAAATAAGCTCAAGATTGACTGAGCATTTTTCAGTAGATGTAGATTTCTTTCTCCGACAGTGATCATCAAGCTTAAGCCCGAGGTGAAGGCCCAAGAAGCTTAAAGGGGATGCTTGTCAAATAAATTTATGTTTATCATAAGAGGATGAATCCCTGGACCTACGAGTTCTTAGTGTACCACAAGGGCACACTATCCCAAGTGGAGCCACTGTTATCACTGAAAAGATTTCAAAGAAAAAGGGTAAGGTAAGGAAGAATTGATCTTGGTCATTCTCATTGTTTCTTTTAAGGATAGAGTCTTGTTCCCTTTGTTAAATATGGTCAACAATCTTGTTTTACTCACCATTGGTCCCACACTTATTCAAAGTTTCATGTGTTAAGGTTGTTTCAAAAATTACATGCACTACGAAATCAACTAGGAGTTTTCGTAGCTCAAACTCACAAAAATACACTATGTGCGCTACGAAACTGCTGAAGCTGACAGTTTTGTTTTTTGAGGATCTACCTTGAAAGAAAAAGAGGATTATTTTGAAAGGGATGTTGCTGCAGAGGTGTAATAAGATCATTTGAGAAGGTTTGAGCCCTAATCAAAAGGAAGATTCAAGAAATGAAGACATATACACATACCAAACCTTGCGCTACGAAATCACTGAAGCAGCCTTTTTTAGGAGAAAAATTGTTTTAGGCAGTCAACTTCCAGGAGGTCGCTAGAGCAATTGAAAGCATATTTTGGGAAATTGAAAGAGGTTTTTATTCAAAACATACTGAAATAGAAAAACCTCTTTCATTCTCTTCAAATACATTATTATCTTGGAGAAATGGGTGACTAAACTTGCACTACGAAACTGTTGTAGGTGCAAGTTTTTCACAAGCATATTTCTCTGTTTTACACCTGTTTTTCAAAGACACATTCGGGAAGGTAGGGAAGGTGTTTCAAAAACACAAGAGAGGTTTTTGTTTAGCATGGATCGTTTCACAAAAGCCTCCTTCGGTTTTTATAAATACGTGTTTTTTGAGAAGTTATGACCTCTGTCCCAAGACCCATTTTTCAGCCAGAACAGAGCAAGGAACAACCTCCTAGTTTCCAGGAACAGTAAAAGGATGAGTCATCAAGGGCCAGTTGGAGGGTTATGAACACTATCAAATTCGAATTCATGGAGTTATAGGTGTCATAGGGAGTGTTTAATTCCTAGATAAGGTTGTTTTAATCATAATGAGGAGTTACACTCCTAATTGTTTTAGGTCTCTAGGACTGCCAGTTAACAATCAGTTTAATTTAATAATTAGTTTTAGGTATCAATAGGTGTCATAATAGGTGGAATTCAAATTCCCCTCATGCTGGAGGAGGAATCTCAAGTATGTAAAGATCTCTATATATAGCAGAACATCTGATGTACAAAGGGTTGGAAGTTTATGTAAAAAAGCTATGTTGACAAGCTTATGTAAAGACTCTGTTTATTTTGATAAAACAGTGAATGGTTTCAACTGCTCAAGAATCATAGTGACTTCAATGTATGAATTCCTCTTGTTGTCTTTCATGTTGTTTACAGTTTGATGGGTACTTTATTACTTAGAAATCACTTGTTGTGTTCTAATTTCCTTCATGTACTCATATATTGTCCCTTTGTGTCTGTTGTACTTTATGTATATTGAAGTCTGAATGCTTTGATTTCATTGTAAAGCCAATTCATTATTAATGTTGAGTAACATATGACTCCATGAGCCCAATGGATGCTTGTTAATTCAGATTTTACCAGCCTCATTCCTATTTGTTTCATAGAAGAGTTAGCCATCTCAATCACAATTGCAAATCTTAAACCCTTTGAGAGAGCCCTCTCAGGCTAAGGAGGCTAAGCCTTAACTAAAAGATTGGTCTGAAACTGTTACTTGAAGTCTTCCTGGTCGGCAGCCTTCTAGGGCTTGATTTTGAGATAACAGGAGGAACTAGGAGCAGGCAGGAAAATCCAGTTGAATTAATTTTTAATTAATTTTTAATGTAGGGACCAAGAATTTTGCACGAGCACTGAAATTTCACCTTGTCAGAATTTGAAAAATTTTGTATGGATTCAACACCTCTCATCGCCATGAATGTGATGGCATTTTCTGTTTATCCCTCATAGTTTTGCCTTTTTCGGCCATTTTCACTATGAAGGTGGAACCATGATCACCATAAAAATAGGGAGCAGAACCATGAGCCTTGAAATTTCCCCGAGGAGGTAATTTTTCTCCATGTTGGAATATAGTCAAGTTTATACTTGTTTTTCACGATTTTCTGCAAGGATGACAATGGCGAAGTTAGATTCACCTTTGGAGTTGCAGATTCCAGTCCACCCATGGAGCAAAATCTTTGAGGAATCTAGGGGGAATCTAAAATATTCCTTGAGCCCTAGATTCTCAACTTCTTAGAATTCAAAAATTCGACAGTCGATTTTGCACTACTCGACGTCACAAATCTAATGGTGTGTTCAGATTTCTCATTCTCTCATTCTATTCTTCAGACACTCTTCTAAGTGGGATGCAGGGGTCCGCATTCATGTGCAAATAGCCATATGAATGCGATTTGATGCCGTGAGATCGATGGAACGAAAAAATTCAGAAATTTGACATCCGCTTCTTTAGATGGCCCTTGGTTGTGAGGTATATGATCTATTCATGTACTTCTTCTTTATGCATCATGATGCATAGATCCTTGATTGATGTTGATGCAGGATCCTGTTTCTTACATGTTTTCATGATTCCTTGCTTGATGTGATGCAGAATCATCTATGTGATGTACTTTCTATCATGATTCATCATGTTATGTTTTGAGATCCCTTTGTTGTATGTTGTTGGGATACTCTTATTTTCATCATGCATGTTTGCATTGAGATCCCTTTTATGCCATGTTGGCGGGGTACTCATCATGCATGAGTTTTATGTCATATTGATAGGAGTCTTTTGATTAAGAGTTCTTGTAGTGGAACATCTCTTAGAGCCACTCCTGCATGAGGGCATTTTCCTTGTATGATAATGACATCACCTCTATGTACATCATCACTATTGATAGCACTTAATGTAGCAACCTACACCATCTTGACATCGAGGCCTGAAGACGTAGTCGCTCCTGGACGAAATCCGTTATCAATAGCTTATGTTTTTATGTGCTGATGATTGACATGTTCCTATTCTTTACAGCATGCGGATGTATTCATTTATGTTCTTTTAAATATGAAATTTAACACATCACAAAAGTAAAAGGTCTTGGAAGGGTCCTTTGTCATACTCAGATCAAGATCAAGTGGTATCAGAGCGGTCTTTGTGTTGATGTGAATTGCAGTGTGAACAATGGAATTTCCAGCGACAGAGGATGAAAAAGTGATGTACGAGACCATGCCCAATATTTCCAAAAGGATGGAGATAATGCATGAAACTCTATAGAAAGAGACAGAGGAAAAGGAGCGATTCCAGCTTCAGTTGCAAGCCACGAAAGAGGGCCTGGAAGAACTGAAGCATAACAACCAGAATCTTCAAACAGAGAACGTTGAATTGAAGATGTGTCTACATGAAGAGAAAGAGGAGAAACAAAGTTTTCTACAACAGTGACAAGCAAAGGACAAGGCCTTGGAAAAGTTTCAGCATGACCAATATGAGGTAAAAAGTAGTTCTCCATCTTCATGTATATTTCTTGATGATGATTACGTTGTTTATGAAAATCACACCATAGGAATTGGCTCCAAAATGTTGAAGAAAATGGGGTATGAAGGAAAAGGCTTGGGTGTTAATGGCCAAGGAATTATCAACCCCATCAAAGTAGACGAATTACCCAATCAGGGAGGGCTTGGGTATGTCAGAAAGGAAGACGGGAAATGCGCTAATACAACTAGCGAACCACCAACAATAGATGATGAGAAGCCCTCATTAGTTCTTTCAAAATCGACAGAGGAGGTAAAAGATGTTGATTTCCTTTCAGTTTCATCATCACATAGTTTGATTTCTGTTGGAGATGTGGAGATCCCAATTACAGGGACAAACATAAGGCTCCTTACGAGGACAAGGCACAAGGAGGAAAAAGAAATTGGTATCAATAACCAAGGCATAACTCAACCATTGGAGGTTATGCAGAGACCTCAATTTTGCAGGCTCGAGATACACTAAAGGAGAATGCTCGAAGGTGTTGTATTATTCCGAGACATCCTCAAAATCATCGAGGAAAGAGAACGAGGGGAACACATCCCCATCATCCCATGGGAGTTTCCATTGCAAGGAAAGAGCTGAGGCAAGCTCTCCTTGCCATACTTACACCAGAGACAACAAGGGAAGGTATAACCACTTTCGGTCTTCAAATGTTAATTTCGATTATAATCATGTTGTTAGAGATGAACGTAAAACATGGCATCGAAAAACATGTACCTTCTGTGGGTTACATAACCATACATTTTGTAAGTGTTGGAAAAGAATGGCAGCACACAAAAGGATGAGGCATGAAAGACCCTCTCAACAGCAAGTAAAGAAACATGATAAGCAGGTCTAGAGGAAGAAAACTTATTTCAGTCATTGCGACAGAAGTGGTCATCAAAGAGCCACTTGTTGGAGGCTCCATTCAGAGCAACACCTTAAAGACAAAGCATCGATGCATGAACCAAGTGAAACAATTGTTCAACTAGAAAAATCGCCACAAGGAGGCAACCCATTCACATTGATAAGTGAAAAATGGTTTCTAGACATGTTTTCATTTCATGGTGATGCTTTTGTAAATCATTTGTTGCATTTTAAAATGTAAAAGTGATGATGTGTTTTCCATCACTTATTCAGCAACAATGATGTCTAGTCTTATTTTGTGTCCCATGTTGAATTGTGAAAGTGATGTCGTGTTTCCATCACTTGTCAAAGAAAAACAATAGTGTTTGGCCTTATTTTTGTAAATCATGTGTTGCAATGATGATGTGTTTTGCATCACTTGTTGAAGCAACAATGATGTGTTGACCTTGTTTTCGTAGCTGGGGTATTGCATCCATCTTGTTGTAAACTTGACCATCGAGTATGTGTTATAAACTTGTGGCAAGTGTGGAACGCTTCGGTCATTAGCTGGTCATGTAAGTCAAGCATGTAATTTGCAAAAAAAATGTACTACAAGTTGTAGATGTTGCAGGTGTTGCCTCATCGCTTAAGGCTCCGAAGAAAAAGGTGAAGGAGATGGAAGCAAGGCCTTTCAGGATGCTTGTGATGTAGACAAGGTACATAAAAGTTGTAGATTATTTTCCATGCTTTTGGAAGACCAAAAGCTCCTCAGTGGGGAGGATTGATCCAGGTGGCTCTAGAGACAATATCAGGACAAGGAGGACTCAGGGAAGCTCAAAAATCAAAGTGTTTGGATTATACACGAACCAAGACCAGAGCGTAGATTTCGTCTTCCTGATTGCGGCAATGTGAATGGTTTGTCAATCCGAGTCTGGATGCGAAAGTTAGAAGCAGTCAAAGTTGGGTTGACTTTTTGATGACTAGGCAGCTTAAGGAGGCCACAATTTGGATTTTTTCGGGCCACCAAATTCCAGCCAACCTGGGCCGGATTTCGAGCAAAATTGTGGGGTCGTTAAATTGTCTCCTATGGCCTAAAATTCAAATTTTAACATACCTATTTTTAATGTTTAAAAAAAAAATATTAAAAAAAAGGAGGTGGTGGGCCACCACCCCCACCACCCATGCCTCTCCCTTAACCATATATATGAGAATTTGGGGGACACTCGTGAGTGTAGCGACCATATACACAGCAACAAGCACAAGGTTTATTGGTTTTGAGATTATTCCCCTACTTGAGCAACAATAGGGAAATGCTTTGCCATGCTAAAGGGAGGGGGCCCACCTCTTTCTCTTAAGCTGTATTTCTCAGGAGTGAGTTTTCAGTTTTACTTACAAAATTAAATGTGGAAAGAATCTTTAGATCGATATTTCTACTTGAATTCTACCCCTTCCAGTTGTAACTTAGATCCTTTTTTGGGGCTGAATGCACTAATTGGTATCGAACACATGCCAGCCATGTGGGCTATCCTCTCACCATGCGGCAGCCTCATGTACCATAAACATTACCCACTATATAACATAAAAACCAACATGGCATGTGCTAGCACGAAGAAGGGGGTAGGCCGCCCAATGCGTACCTGAACCCCCCACATAAAACCAAAAAATATATTGCAAACGAACTTTGGCTTAAAAAGGGAGGAAGCGGGCTTTGACCACCCGACCTCCCCCTTAATAAGGGGCCTTTATACCAATCTGCCAATGGTCCATTTTGTAAACTCCACCCACATTTTTATATAAGAACCAGGATTTATTCAATGCAGAGGAAGAAAAAGGAGGAACCAAGAGTAGGAATGCAAATCGAGGTGAATTAATTTTTAATTAATTTTTAATGCAGGGACCATGAATTTTACAGGAGGGCTGAAATTTCACCTTGTCATAATTTGACAAATTTTATATGGATTCAACACCTCTCATCGCCATGAACGTGATGGCGTTGTCCATTTCTCCATCAAAGTTCTACCTTTTTCGGCCATTTTCAGTATGAAGGTTGAACCATGATTGTTGTAAAAACAGGGAGTGGAACCATTGAAATTTCCTCGAGGAGGTCATTTTTCTCCATGTCGGAATATAGTCAAGTTTATACTTGTTTTTCACGGTTTTCCACGGGGATCAAAATGGTGAAGTCAGATTCACCTTTGGAGTTGCAGATTTCTAGTCCACCCATGGAGCAGAATCTTTGAGGAATATAGGGGAATCTAAAAGATTCCTTAAGCCCCAGATTCTCAACTTCTCAGAATTCAAAAATTGGATAGTCTATTTTGCACTATTTGACGTCACAAATCTGATGGTGCATTCACATTTCTCATTCTCTCATTCTATTCTTTAGCCACTCTTCTAAGTGGGATGCAGGTGTCAGCGTTCATGTGCAAGCATCCATTTACAAGTGATTTGATGCCGTGAGATCGGTGGCACAAAAAGATTCAGCAATTTGACATCCGCTTCTTTAGATGGCCCTTGGTTGTGAGGTATATGCTATTTTCATGTACATATTCTTTATGCATCATGCTGCACAGATCCTTGATTGATGTTGATGCAGGATCCTATTTCTTACATGTTTTCATGATTCCTTGCTTGATGTGATGCGGAATCATCTATGTGATGTACTTGTTGTCATGATTCATCATGTTATGTTTTGAGATCCCTTTTTTGTATGTTTCCAGGATACTCTTATTGTCGTCATGCATGTTTGCATTGAGATCCCTTTTATGCCATGTTGGTGGGATACTCATCATGCATGAGTTTTATCTCATACTGATAGGAGTCTTTTGATTGAGAGTTCCTGTAGCAGAACATCTCTTAGATCCACTCCTGCGTGAGGGAATTTCCCTTGTATAATAACGACATCACCTCTATGTACATCATCATTATTGACAACATTTAATGCAGTGGCCTACACCATCTTGACACCGTGGCCCAGAGACGAACTCTATTATCATCAGCTTATGTTTTTATGTGCTGATGATTGACATGTTCCTATTCTTTACAATATGTAGATGTATTCATTTATTTTCTTTTAAAAATGCAATTTAACACATCACGAAAGTAAAATGTCTTGGAAGGGTCCTTTGTCACACCGGACCTGGATAAGACCCTCATTGTAACATAGTTCAGAGGCATGTAGCCAACACATCTCTTCTTAGAGATAAGCTACCATCGCCCAAGTTAGTCTTATTTCCATTTTGTTTGTAACCATAATTCAGTATTTGATATTAATGAAATAAAGTGTTATTTCTGTTGTATCTCTGTATTTACGGTTATATCTGTAATTTGTTGCGTTCCTGTTTAAATTCATATCACATCACCTGTCAGTATGAGATCATCAACATAAAGTACAATGATCAACAAGTTACCTTCCACCACTATGTGGTACAAGTCTGCATCCACTTCACTCTTTGTGAAGCCCAACCGAGTGAAGTAGTTATTTATCCTGGTGTACCAAGTAAGGGGTGCTTGTTTCAACCCATATAATTCTCTCTTGAGCCTGCACACATGCAAAGCATGGTCAAAGGTCTCAAAACCGTCAGGCTACTCTATGTACACCTCTTCCTCAATCATGCCATTAAGGAAGGTTTTCTTTACATCCATCTGATGTATCTTACAAACCATCTGTGTTGATAGTACTAATTTAGATCTGATCGATGAGTACCTTGAAATAGGAGCAAAGGTCTCATCATAGTCAATCCCTTCTACCTGTGAAAAGCCACGAGCCACAAATCTAGCCTTATGCTTCTCCACACTACCATACGTAACTTTATTTACCTTGTAAAGCCAACGGGAGCTCACCAATGGCTTTTCCTTTGGTCTCAGGACCACATCCCAAACACTATTATGAACTATGGAGTCATACTCCTCCACCATGCCATCAACCCAAACTGGCTGTGGCACTACTTCTTTAAAGGAAGATGGCTCTGTCACAACACACTTGCCCATAAGAGCCATGTATCTAGTGTACCTTTCAGGTGACCTCCTCTGCTTGCACTAAGAAGTGGGTGCTCCAACATTCTCCCATGCATCATCCAACAATTTGTTAGCCTCTCTAGTACGCTTTCTTCCCTCTTTGGAAGACTCTGCCTGAGTGGATGTCTCCACTCCCAGATCCTTTACATATGGTTGTCCCATATCAATCTGAGGCTACTCAACCTGAGGAGATAAAAGCTCCTCATTCGCATGTAGCTCAAGCTTCCTCTCAAGGGAAACTCGCATGGCCTTCTCCTTATCAAATTTGACATCCCTGCGAACCACTGTCATCCTGTTGGTCGGCAAGTACACCAAATAGTTGTGAGGTGTATCAGTGTACCCCAAAAATATCCTCAAATCCGTTGTAGGCTCAAGATTCTTCCGTGCATATTTTATCATATGGAAATGATCTGTTGTTGAAGGTTAGTTTTTCTGTGCTAATTTCAACTTCATAATTAAAAACAATTTCTCATCATTTACTTCATGTGCATATGTTTCCTTATGGTGTTTGTGAATGTAACAAGTAAATTCGTCAAATTTTATGTCAAATTCATGAGCCAAATAGCATGTAAATAAAGTGTTGAACAACAGCAAACAAATATACAACAAACCATCAAAATGAACACTTAATAGGGTGTTTTGATGAAGGAGTTCACCCCTCCTAGGCTACATCTCCTTGGTCCAGCTTCCATGGCTTGGGCCTCTGTATTAGCTCAAAATGGAAAAGGTGATGTTTACAATGCTCTATTACTCCTAAAACCTGCTTCAATGTGCTCAGAACATCAAAATCATACAGGAGTGACTCTTTCTGAGCCAAAATTGGTTGAAAATTGCAAAATTTATGGCCTCTTCAGTTTTCCATAGGAAAATTCCACCAAAATTGGAGAAACTCCAGTTAATCCCACCAAATTTAGAGAAAAGCCGAATTTATCAAACCCACCAAAAGATCCGTCAAGTTAAAATGCCATTAATTAATGGATAAACATGTATTTAATTAACATTAATCTTTTGTTAGCACTAAGCACACAGTTAATGTTTACCACTAGCCTATGGTTTTGTGGTGGTGGTCACATGTGGAGGGGGCTATCCCGCGAGGTTGGCCCTCTCCTCCCCCAACCTGTCATGTATATCACATGAAATATAAATCGTAACCATTGTATGTTAAGAACCAATGGCGTGTATAATGGTAATGCGTGGGGCTTGTGCGAGTGAGGTCACAGGTTTAACTCCACCAACCTGCCAATAACTTTTGTAGTACGTGCCAATTCCAATAAGTTTTTTGGGAGGGACACGTCGTGGCCTCTAGGCTTGCCACATGTCTCCTTCTGATTGGTCCTCCCCTGTCCAATGAAAAAAAAGTCATTTCATCAAACTGTAGACCAATCGAAATGCGCCACTTGGCATGAAATCGCTGGCTATTGACCAAACCTTTGACCTATACAGCCACTTGCCATGTCAGCAGTATGGACTACTGACTGTGTAGTGACTGTACCTTTTTTTTGCAAAATTCCTCTATTTGGCAAAGCAGACAGAATGTGATATCTTTCTCATACAAGCTCTGTTTTGAGTGAAATGAGTTGCGTTGGGATTGTATTGTCGGGATGGACACAGTCATTCAGGTTTTGAGTGATTCTAAGAACTTTGATTTTTGAGCTAAATACTGATCCCCTGATCAGGAAATATACCGATGACCCAAAAATCATGAAGTGACCAACATCTAACCTCTTACTGGAATAAGCATCCTCTGGTGTCCTCATCTCAAGTATCCAATGTGGGCTACAGTTCTGAACATAAATTGTTGTGTTGTATGCCTCAGCCCACAAGTGTAGTGGTAGGCCTCGATCAAGCAAAATCGCCCTTGTTGCCCTTACTATGCTTAGGTTCTTCCTCTCGGGCACCGCATTCTGCTGAGGATTATGGAGTGTCGTCAACTCCTGTTTAATCCATTCCACTGTGTAGAATTTCTTAAACTCGTTTGAGACATACTCACCACCGTTATCACTCTGTAGAGCTTTAACCTTCTTGCCCGACTCTTTCTCCACCAATTATTTTAACTCACAAAACTTTGTGAAAGTTTGATCCTAGAATTTACAAGAATAGTCATCAACAAATATAACATCATAGTTGTGTTTGGCCTTGGATGCTATAGAGAATGGTCCACACACCTCTAAATGGATTCACTCTAGAATAACCTCTGCTCAACTGTCTCTGTCGTGAAAGGAAGACTTAGTGTATTTTCCCAAAATACACCCCTTTCATGTATCAAGTTTCTCAAGTGTACCTTTGGGAAGACCAGTAGATATCTATTGCAATATCTTCAAAGCCACATGATGCAAGCGGCCCAATCACCTATGGCACAACTCGCCAATGTCTCGGCTCTGCACCCTTTCTTCTTTTGTGCTCAAAGCAACACACTCCTCTACCTCCAGCTTATAGAGATTCTTCACCTGAATCGATATCTTCTTTACTTGAACCATGGCTATGTGTCGAAGGAACACATTTCCTTTCAATAATTTCACATCACATCCTCTAAAAAGTAATCGTGCCCAATCTAGTAACGTTATCCTTCTTGTCGTCATCCATCTCGATATGCATTTGGAGATCTTTCTCCTCTAGGTCACTAAATAACTCTTTATCGCCAATCATGTGGAATGAAGCTCCATTGTCTAAGTACCATACACTTCCCATCATTGATGACACCATGCATGCAATGAGCGAAAATTCCAATTCAAATTGAGAGGCCAAAGCCTCACCTGTCACTCCTCCTAAGGACTTCTTCTTAGACTTCTTGACTGGACAATTTGTAGCAAAATGGCCCAGATCATGAAAATGAAAGCACTTAACTTTCATCATGTCTTTCTTCTTACGTCCATGATAATAATTCAAATTGGAATGGGAAGCTTTCCCTTTCCCCTTATTTGCGTTAATCGCTAAGGCATGGCTCTCTTTATCATCAGTCTTTAATGAAGATCCATCCCTGGTGTTCCTCCTCATCTACTCCTGCATTAAATCTGACCACAATTGTTCCCAATTTGGTAGCTTTTCCCGGCCATTGACAAAGTCCTAATAACTATGCAAACTCTTTAGGAGTCCTATAAGAGAAATATTCACCATATCATCCTTGGAAAACATGATTCGAACACTTCCAAGTTCATCACGACACTGAGTGAACTTGGTAAAGTATTTTGGAATCGTCTTTCCTTTCTCCATTTTGATATTTCAAAGTTTGTCCTTTAGTGCCAATTTCCTTTGGTCACTGTTGTTTTTATACAAGTCCGTCAATGCTTTCCACATAACATACAAATTTTCCTTTCCATGGAAACTCGAGACAATGTTGTCTTGAACTCTGTCAAGGATTATCTGCCTCGCCTTCGCCACACACTTCTTCCATTCAGCCGAATTTTGTTTATCCGATGTTGTTGGCTTAGGAATTTCTTAATCAATAGATTCCTTCAAGCCATTATCCTCTAGCACATCATCCATTCTATCCCTCCAGGCTATAAAATTTGAGCTTCCTTCCAAGGCATACTCAAGCTACAAATTGTAGAACGCCATCTATCGATCCTGAAGTATGTATTGCAAATTCAAATTTCACCTGTAACCAAAAACTCAAAACTTCAAAATATCCTCTAGTATATTCTTCTCATCTTCAATACCATGTATAAAATCCTATAGATTCACAAGCTCATGCAATGTACTAAAGAAAAATACAAGAATCTACTTCTAGTTTCAACCAGTGGAAGTCAATAGATCGATGAAAATAATATGAACAAGAAGAAGATAAATCAATGGCACTGTTAGGTCCCTATAATACTAGAGATTCCCCCATTACTATTGTCTTTGTATCCCTTATTGTTCTTGTTGTGCCCCTATTGTCCTCATATTGTTATTATTGTGCCCCATAGAACCCCTCTATTGTTATTTTTGTGCATTTATATTATTATTGTTAGGTCGGCTTGGTTATATTGTGACCCCTTAGACTCCTATATATAGAAAGGATGTTTTGTCATTTGAATCATCCAATAATTGTTCATTTGTGTAACGTAAAGGAGGTTTCCCCCTCGAAGTGGCTTATTTCTAAGACATTGATCTATCTTTTATATATTTTTTGTGAGCTAGTTTCATAACATTTGGTATCAAAGCTTTGGATTCTAGGGTTTCACTGCTCCAAACAGGTTATCATGGAATTTTTGCTATAACTTTTTTTCTGTGATGTTTCAGAAGCTAAACAAAAAACCCATTTGAGAAGAAATCTCGCTGAACCTTGGGTCCGAATTTCATATCTTGTCTCGCTATATTTTCAGAGATATGATCTAAGGAGGTTAGGGATTTTGCAAGCTCCATAATTTCATCTAAAACGGGTCATCGTATAATTTGCACTATAAATCTTTCTCTACAAAGTTTCAGAAGCCAAAAGAAAAAACCCATTTGAGAATAACTCAGTTTGAACCACGGCTCTGAATTTTAGATCCTGTCTCACTATATTTTCGAAGATATAATCTGAGGAATTTAGAGTTTTTGAAGACCCCCGAATTACATTCCAAACAGGTCACCCTGGGAAAATCGTCATAACTTTCTTTTTGAGCATCAAATGGAAGTTTCGTAAGAAGTTACAGAAATAAGATGAACTGTAGTTTTTCGGGTACCATTTTCATATCCTAATGTTGAAACAGTGACCCGCAACACATCGTACAAGTTCACTCTACTGAACAAGTCTATACTCAGGTCATCGTGGGAGATTTGGCATAACTCTTCATTGGAGAATCCAATCTTGATCAGACTTGTGGAGTTAGAACTATTACTCAGAGGGTTACGACAGGAAGAAATTTCAGACCTTGGAGATCTAAAATTACAGAAATACATCATATTCAACATCAAGCTCCTACAAAGTGAAAAAAAAAGGGTGTGTAGTTTTTTATTTTTATTTTTTTTGCATAGGCTTGGTTTGAAAATTAGTTTGAAGGAATTCAAAGGGCATAGTGAAGCATTATTATCGATAATTGATGCCTCGAAGAAATATAATGGAAACACCTAGTAAGCAACCTGAAATATCTAGCATGACTCATGAAGAAGAGGAAGAGATGTAACATGATATATCAAAATTACAAGACCAAGTGCAACAAATGTCACTTGCACAAAAAGTAACAGAATCTAAGAAGGATAGTTTAAAGAAAGACATAGAAGCTAAGATGGATGGTTTAAAAAAAGGTATTCAAGTTAAGATGGATGGTTTAAAGAAAGGCATAGAAGCTAAGATGAATGGCGTGGAAGCTAAGATGGACAATTTGAAGACAGATTTGAAGACAGGCATGGAAGATTTGAAGACATATTTGACAAAGTTTTTACAAGAAATGCTTACTAATAGCGAAAGGGTAGTAAAGGAAACTCATGATGAGAACAAAATAAATGTTAATCATGATTTCATAGACTTTAACATTGGATCGAAGAACCACCATGTTCCAAAGATCGATATGAGGAAGTTTGATGGCAAGGATCCCAGAACATGGATACTACAGATGGAGCAATTTTTCAATCTCCATAATGTGCAAAACACACAAAAGGTACACATTGCAACTTTATAACCAAATCAGTTTGTATGGTATCGATGGATTTGCTCTCATAAACAAATTGTTACTTAGGTTATTTTTACGGATGAAATGATAGCACATTATGAGGATACAAAAAGCAACACTTTTTTAAGCCAATTGATAAATCTCAAACAAAAGGGTTCAATAATGGAGCACATTGAGGACTTCCAAAAATTGAATATAAGGGTA
>APFE030380296.1:3508-16789 GCA_000404065.3 Pinus taeda
AAGAGTGCTAGAACAACACTATTAAAACAGAGTCTGGGAATGCACTAAAATTATAACAAGTTCATAAAACACAGCAACTAAAAAGTAACATAAGCGTACATAGACGCAAGTTTTTATAGGCATCTGAAAGATATCCTAATGCGTACAGCTAAAACTAAAAAATAAACTAACTGTCATGCGTAATTAAGGTTCAATAACACGTCGTAAGCCTGCGTGGATGAGCTGGAGGTTCTGGTCGTTATGGGCATTGAATCCAGAGTTGGATTATGTCCCCCACAACCCGCGTAACACGGACAAGTCACCGTTTGAACTGACGTGACCCAACAGCTTACGTATCACCGTTAAGCTGCCTTTGTTGACCGTAACTTGACCCTTGTTGACCGGAGGTATAGATGACGTGGATGGCTGAACAAATAGCACAGGAACCTCAAGCACCTTGATTCCTAAGTGCCCATGTGGCTCATTTTGAAAAATGACACGTGGAACCTTGAGATTAACAAAAAGGATGCGGGATCATCAGATGGCTGCGGAATCAGCAGATGGCTGCGGAATCAACAGATGGCTGCGAAATGCTTGTAAATATGTCAAAATCTAAACAAAACAGTCACACATTAGCACAGCTCACTTGATCATGCTTAATGACATCTACTGTAATGATCTGGGTGGTTTTACATTGAAAATGAGGCAAAAGAGAGAGGTAAGTGATGAAAAACAGTAGGTAATAGTGGATGATGAGGTGTAAGTTAGAGGCTCTACAACTTATACATGTGATAAGGATCAAATCATTTTTTAAATGTAAAATGAGAAATCTAGTTGTAATTAAAAAAATGATTTTAGTTTTTTATAATATATTTGTTATATATAATACTAGTTTTGTTATTATATAATGTCAATTAAAGTTAGTAGGTGATTATGGAATGAAGTGTTATACTTTAGATTTAGTTTATATATTTTTAAATTTTATTGTTATATTATATAGTGTAATAATATTAGAATGAAATAATTAGCAGAGTTATATAAATTAATATGGATTGGATTTAATTTTTAATCTACCAAGTGTTGAGAAAGATTAATCTTTGAAATACAAACTTAGATTTGGCCTTTTGAGATACAAACCTAGATTTATTAAGGGCCTAGAAGAATCTAATATATTGAGATACAAAAATCTTTTAAAGTGACTAGATATAAAGTTAAAATGAATATAGAATTATTTAATTTATTAATTATAATTATTATATATTTATTATTTTATTTATTTTATTTTATTTTTATATAATTTGACCTATCAAAATATTTGCAAACCATTATATTACATTACAATATATCTACCATACTAAGAGCACTTCTAACTGCAATTATATTAATTGGAAATATCAAAATACTCACTTTTCATATAACACCTTTTTTTCATCGATAAATACTTGACTTACAACAACTGGTTGTGTCATACATGCAGATAAATTTGACCAGTGACTACATTACCACTTGAATATTTCTTGAACCCATTCTGTATAGTATTTCCTTGCAATTTATAAGGATCTAAACACGCAATAAAAATGTTACAGGCTACCATCTTCATGTTACACACTACCATCTTCACCCTAGCAAAAATTAAATTGCGGACTACAAATAGAAAACAATGAACACATTGGACATAGGTGAAGTGACAACTCACTCAAATCCCCAAAACTGATAAATTGTTATGATTGCCTTCATCGGAATTCTACCATAAGCTGCAGTGCATCCTTCTAGCTCAAGATTTGCAATTCCATCAACTGCATTGATTGGAATCATGCATGCTATAACTACTGGTATTCTCGTCGCTGCATCAACTGTCACACATTCAGCTAATGGTGTATATGTTTTTGAACGTCCAACTTCATACCATGTCTCATCACCACCCATTTCAGAAATACTAGACAGAACCATTGCTTAGAGATGCATTTTGAATTCCTGAGCTTGAAGTTGAACCATTGCTTGAGTGCTGCCAAATCTCCCAAACAATTCATCGTAGGGAAGGTGCACTCGGCGTAGGCTCAGTATTATTTCCGACCCCTCGTCTTCTTCAAATCACAAGACTCGAACCCTGAACCTAATACTACTCTTCGCTACTTGCTATTTTTGAATCACTTTTCGGGTGCCTTTGGGGGTGGATATGCCATCAAACATTGTCAACATGCTAGCATTGTGACTGCTCACTTCTTAGATAACACTTATTTATATGACATTTATTTTAATTAATGAATTTATTTCGGAATATAAATTTATGTGGTTAATGATTTCAAACTTAAGTTTTTATGGATAAATTATATGGGAGTTTTGAGGTCAACTTGTTTATAATCACATACTTCCTTATGTTAATCTCATGTGATTAATAAATTTAATTAAAAAAGTGAAAAGAGCATAATAATATTTAAGATAAATCTTAATTTCTGATTTGTAATTACTACTAAAAATATTTGAGAAGATCGAGTAGATGCCCTTAATGTACAAGGCTGGAACAACTCTTGATTTTGTTTCTGGGAGGTATCATCTTTTCTTCTCCCGATAAAGATATAATCTATGGAGGATGAGTGGATGGATATAACGACTTTGAATGTGTAGTATTCCTCTGGATGGTATTTATTATGAGAATGTCATGTGCTTGAAAAGGTTTCCGAATCAAAAGACAATGCAGCTTCGACGTACACATTCTTAAGGAGAAGGCCATAATGAAGGGTTCGTCTTCCTCATTATCTATACTAAATATCATGTACCTACATGCCAATGAAGAATTTTCTGCTATTTTTTTGAACACGTATCTAGCATGTCCTTTGGCAATAATTCTGCATGTACCATTGAAAGAAGCTTCTGCATGTAGGGAATTGGTGATGCAACATATATTCATTGTGTGAGTAATAAGGAGCAAGACATAGAGTTTCCCCAAAGAAGTTGAGGAAGATGAAACCCCAGAAGAAATGCTTATCAAGGCATTCGTGGATTGGAGAAGTAGATCAAAGATGGAATCTTCTAGCTACTTAGGGTGTTTAAACTTCCATGAATGATTTATTGGATTGGGGATGTTGTAACATTTTCTTGGAAAAATGACACAGTTAAAATTTTTGAGCTTTTCCAGAAATCCACCAGATTTATTGGGTGTACTTATTCACATAACAATTGGTATATGGCCCAAAGGTTTTTTCACTATATCCTTTTCATCATAGTCGAGTTGTATTCAAGATATTATAGGGTTGTATTACTCAACTATTATCAACGACATACCTTAGTGTTAGTAGTATGACAGGGGCATTATCACCTTTTGCTACATCTATCACACAATGTTTTTAATTGCACCAAAAAAATTCATTGAATTGTAGTCATAACAAGGTGAGGATTTTGTAATGAATGTGAGGCATATATGTTCATAGCAATTAGATGGAACAGTGAATGGATGGGCAAGCAATGTTCTATTTGCACTTCGTTTTATGATTGTGGTATTGTCGATGCGAACTAAATTAAACTTCCTCATTGGTCATATCAAAGGTCCCCTATGAATATGTTTTATTACCAAATAGAAGAAGATATTCTATACATCTAATTAATTAGTCATTCACTAGCGGAGAGACCTTAAGGATGGATCTTCTTACAATCCTTAGTTTTGGTATTGAGTTCACTGGTCGAAAGGCCATTTTCCAGAGGCCAATCATAATTTTGACTGCCAACTTAGTTACATTGCAAGGATCAAAGGATAATGCATTTTTTATTTGTTTGTCTCAATTTGCTTAATTTTGAGAAGCTTGATAGCGTATTATAGAAAGGATCAAGTGCATTTGCAGACCAACTAAAGTTTTTCTGTTATCTTGTAACAGACCTTAGTAACTATATATATGTTAATGTTGCATTGAGATATTAGGGATCTGAAATTCAATATGGAGCTCAAGTATATGGTACATTCTACCGAGCTTCCCCTTCCTATAGAATCTAGATCAATCAATATATCAAATGATGATACATTTTTCCTATAGTGACTGCAAGTGTCTCTTTTCTGTCAATGGATTCTACAATAAACTAGGACATTGCCTTGAAAGAATTGAATGTAGATGCAAAAAATCTTCTTAGAGAAATATATCACCAGTGATATTTGATTAAACCAAGAATCAAAATATGGCTAAGTTGTGAGTAGAGGTAATTGTGTGGACAACCAGGGTCCAGTAAGATGAAATTAATGAAGGTTGAAAATGAATCTAAGATGCAAATTCAGAGAGGTAATATAAAAAATTTACAATTGCAGACATGGTTGACAAAGCTAAGAGGTTTATTTTTGCGGGGTGTTTTGGTCACCAAAATGCAATATAAAAAGTGGACGAATTCACTAGGATTAGATCCATGATTTTTCTGAGAATTTACCAACCAAGTCGCAACAAAAGGGAGCACATTTTTAATTGGTAAGGCACCCATCAAATCACTGTATTAAAGGGCCACGAAATGCTATTGACATAGGCACGATTTCACTGGGTAAGAAGCAACCAAAACACAGTAATTTTAGCATGATTTAGTCATGGAAATTGGTATAATTTCAATGGTAAAAGCTTCATCAAATCTGTTGTTTGAGGGGCCATTAAATGGTAGTGGTTTTTGCAATGATTTGTAGATAACTGGAAGAGACACAAGTAAAAACTAAGTTCGAAAATAGCCAAGAAAATGGCTAATCCAAGAGGATCAGAAATGTGCCAGAAATATGAAATTTTGTTCAAGTCAATTTGGCCTATGGTTTATTTGGGTTTCAAGTCAACTAAGTGTATATTTTGAGTTGGTGAAGATCACCACCAGGGAACCAACCTCATGCAATTCCACTTTTGGTTTTCTTCATTCCACTTTTCAAATCTCAGCCAGCAGACAGAGAGTGCCAACAAGCAAATATCCAGGTGTTGAAAAAACCAAGCATGTCACCAAGAATAAAACACTAAGTGCATGCCAAGAGTGAAGAAGTGCTCCCACAAAGAGAACATATGAATATCAAATGTACAACGCATCCAATAAAGAGATGAACACATTTCCATATATACGTTTTAAAAAATATTTTAGTGTTGCAACTTGGCAGGTTCATGCTTCTTCATGAGACAAATATAAATGTATTGTTTCAATGTCGTTGGTGGCATAGATATCCAACATATTTGATCGTTTAATTTTAACAGGTTTTCATCTTCTTTCCTACAGAGAATTTCCTCTTTATATCTGCTAGAGTTATTTGGATATTCTTTAGGAACTAGTAGGTATGCAAATTTGTATCTGTAAATCCCTAATTCTCCTCATCATTTACAAATTGTTTGTCTGCATCTCTGCAAATATAGAGCCAATAATAATCGCCCTGTGGTGTTAGAACATTTTTTTCTTGGTTTTCCTTTGAGAAATAGCATTAGAGAGCTGTATATTCTTCAAATTGATGAGGGACCTTCAGCCCAACGCATCACTAGCTTCATGGGATTAAATGTTCCTCTTCCAATGGTGGCAGATTTATGCAATATATTTGATCATTGAAGTTTAACAGATTTTCCTTGCCATCAAATTCATATTCTCCAAATTCAACTGAATTTCTTAATGCTGTCTCATTTTCTTCTTGCAATCCTTCGTAAAAGCTTCCTATTTCCACCACAATCTAAGTGAAGATGGAACAGTAGCATTAAGAATTTCTGAAGTGAGTTTTCCCTTATTTTCTTATCGCTTTGGGAAATAAATTGGGTTTTATTAACATATTCCTAATTATTCATTGCATATCTCTGTACACAATGCAGGTTCAATTGGAAGGGCATTAGCCTGAATATAAAGAGCAGTTTTCCCGTAGTTATTAAGCATTTTGTTCGGTTGTACCAAGATCCTAAATTTAATATGGGTTAGTTGCAAGTTGAAGAATGCTTGGATTATCCAGAAGCAAGGAGAGATGAGTTTGTAGTAGACAACAATCATGGGGTGTTACATGATCTTATAGATTGTAAGCCTTGTTTGAGTTTACTATAGAAAGTAGCCTCATCACTAAAACTCATGCCAATCTGAAGTGGTGAGAATGGGAAAGGCTTATGAGAAGCACCATTTTGAATTTAAATCTGAAAAGAAAAGCAATTTGATTTGATCTTGGAATTTGATAAACCATTAAATCAAAATAGATTCCAAAATATTTCCAGAATTTATGATTCAAAGAATTATTGAATTTGAGGATTAGTTGTCGAACCCATTCAAGCATTGGGCTTTGGTTTAACATTGCGCGCTGGGCCAGTTGTTCTCAATGTGCTTCCATTTGAATTTGGCTCACTTCTGCCAACATATAAAGGTTGCTTAGTTGGAGAATTGTTGACGGCCATTTCTCCAGCAATGACGCCTCCTGATCTTTCTCCTATGGACAATATTTTTCTAAGACAATGGAACTCCTGATTTATATCTTGATCAACCATATTTCTCTTCTGCCAATTTCTTTCGATTCCCTCCATCGTTCCTATTTATGGCCATCATTGCTCATAGCTCGGGTAGTGCTCGGAAATCACATCACAATTCTCATCATTACCATGTTTTCGATAGGGAAGATTTGACCTGTAACAAGATTAAGCAAGCTAGTAGCATTTGATGTACTCATAGGAAGACTTTCCATTCTAAGAATTCTTCTCAAAGGCAATGGCATTAAACTGCTTGTAGAATGAAATTCTTTGATGAATGAATGTGCAACATTGTAAATCATCATCAAATGAGAAACATCCCGAGGAATAGTTAATTTGATTGCTAAAGCAGCCGAAAATGACAAATGCCAGGGGCTTCAGTATAGTACAAACCTCATTGTCAAAGTGATCCTTCGAGGAGGACCATCCAGGTGAGATAGAAACTTTTGTCTTTGAAGAGAAACTGGAAAGTGGAAAACAATTGTAACCCGAGATTCAATCCAGATTAAGAGATGTTCCACAAATCTTATCCTGACATTATGGCCCAAACGTTTTTTCATGTTATCCTTTGCATCATAATAGAGTTGTTATCAAGATATTATAGGGTTGTATTACTCAATGATTATCAATGGTATACCTTAGTGTTAGTACCATGGCTGGGGCATTATCACCTTTTGCTGCATCTATTGCACAATGTTTTTAATTGCACCGACAAAAGTCATTGAATTGTTGTCATAACAATGCTAGGATTCTGTAATGAATGTGAGGCATATATGTTCATAGCAATGAGATGGAATAGTGAATGGATGGGCAAGAAATGTTCTATTTTCACTTTGTTTTATGATTGTGATATTGTTGATGGAAACTAGATTAAACTTCCTCATTGGTCATATCAAAGATCTCCTACGGATATGTTTTATTGCCAAATAGAAATAGATATTCTATACTTCTAATTAATTAGTCATTCACCAGTGGAGAGAACTAAAGGATGGATCTTGTTACAATCCTTAGTTTTGGTATTGAATTCACTGGTAGAAAAGACATTCTCTAGAGGCTAATCATGATTCTGACTGCCAACTTAGTTACATTGCAAGGATCCAAGGATGACACATTTCGTATTTGTTTATCTCAATTTGCTTAATTTTGAGAAGCTTGCCAACATGTTATAGAAAGGATCAAGAGCATTTGCAAACCCACTAAAGTTTTTCTATTACCTTGTAACAGACCTAAGTAATTGTATATATGTTAATGCTGCATTGAGATATTGGGGCTGTGAAATTCAAGTTGGAGCTCACGTATATGGTACATTCTACCGAACTTCCCCTTCCTATAGAATCTAGATCAATCAATATATCAAATGATGATACATTTTTCATATAGTGACTACAGGTGTCTCTTTTCTGTCAATGGATTCTACAATAAACTAGGACATTTCCTTGCAAGATTTGAATGCAGATGCCAAAAACATGCTTACAATGAACAATGATAGTGGGAGAAACATATCACGAGTGATATTTGATCAAACCAAGAATGAAAATATGCCTAATTTGTGAGCAGAGGCAAATGTGTGGAAAACCAGGGGTCCAGTAAGATGAAAATAATGAAGGTTGAAAATGAATGTAATATGCAAAGTTAGAGAGGTAATATAAAAAATTTACAATTGCAGACATGGTTGATAGAGCCAAGAGCTTTGTTTTTGTTGGGTGTTTTGGTCACCAAAATGCAGTAGAAAAAGAGGACTAATTCACTAGGATTGGATCCATGATTTTGTTGAGAATTTACCAACCAAGTCAAAAACAAAAGGGACCACATTTTTAGTTGGTAAGACAACCATCAAATTGTTGTATTGAAGGGCCATTAAATACCATTGACAGAGGCATTATTTCACTAGGGAAGTAGAAACCAACACATAATAATTTTAGCATGAATTAGCCATGGAAATTGGTATGATTTCGCTTGGTAAAAGCTTCAACGAATCTGTTATTTGAGGGGGCATTAAATAGCAGTGGTTTTTGCAATGATTTGCAGATAAAACTAGAAGAGACACATGTAAAAACTAAGTTCGAAAATAGCCAAGAAAATGGCTAATCTAACAGGATTAGTAATGTGCCAGAAATATGAAATTTTGTTCAAGTCAATTTGGCTTATGGTTTATTTGGGTTTCAAGTCAATTAAGTGTATCTTGTGAAATGGTGAAGATCACCACCAGGGAACCACCCCCACGCAATTCCATTTTTAACAATGTAAACTTGGAAATGAGAACCCATATTGTTACCCGTTCTGTAGAGATAGCAAAAAAAGTGACTCGATTTTGAAAAGGGGTTATGCAGAACACACGTGTTTTTTAAAACTTAGTTTTTGGCACTATAAATTTTTTTATGTACATTGCGTTTTATGATAGTAGTGTTTCTTATGCTGATTTAAAAACGTGGTAATTCTGCACCATAGTCTTTTTTTAAAATGTTTTTTTTTTAACTTTTTTTATTTTCTAATGTATGAAATGTAAATAATTATTTTGTAAACTTAATAATTTTAGAAGTTGTCTTTTTTTTCATATTTTCTTGTTTATTTTAATTTTTTTTTTTTTGTAGTGAGGTTTTTATTGTTTTGCATATTTAAAAAAGAAGGTTGATATTTTGACTTTTCAATATTCTACATATCTATACATTGGTAATTAATTTTTCAATCCACAAGAAATAATTGTTTCTAAAAAACAATATTTTCTAACAATTGACATAAAAATAAACATTTTTAACATAAATATAATTAAAAAACTACATGTTTTGATAATTTTTTTCTACAATTGACATGCGAAAATCAAAATTTTTATACGAAAATTTCAACTAAAAATAATTAAATAATAGCTTTTTTTATGAATTTCATATCAAAAAAATAATAATAATCATTTTTTTTTCAAAAAATAATGGTTAACTTAAAAATTAATGCGAAAATCATATACTGCAAATATTCAACGCATAACAGCCTCAATTGAGTGTATATTCTTCTAATAAAATGTCAAAGTCAAAACACTGCAAGTATACCTAATTAATAGTTACAAAAAATGAGCTTGATTTCCAAGCATAACTTAAATTTAATCAACAACGTCACGTAATCCAAACTCTTCGTCCTCTAGAGTTTCATCATTGTTTTCTTCCTCAATATTTTCTGCTTCCTTTTGCTCATTTTCATCTTCTAATTGATCTTTCATGTCTGCCAATCTCCCAATTTATGTCTTTCCAAACATCCCATGTAATGGTGGTTAAGGTTCTTTTGCATTTTTCGCGACACGTGATTCACTAAAGTCCCCTTTCTTCAACTCAATTTCTTGCATTGCATCTAGAAGAAATTGAAGAGCATTAATTCTTTGCTGAATGAAATTGCATTGTAATGGATCTTTTTCAATTGCAATGCAATTTCTTCCTTTTTGAAGGCAACATGTTCATGTTGTACCTAGTTATCGAGCACAAAAGAAATAATGAAGTAAATTAGTACAATGACATATTAATTTAAAAAATAACATATCGAAATTCAATTCTATATAATAAAACTTACCTGAGCCAGAAAATAAATCCAAAACCCAATCTCCTTCATTTGAACATATGTCTATAAGATAGTTAATCAATAATTGTGGTTTTTGATAAATGTTAACTATCTCTCCTTTTTGCTTCTTTGTCTTCATATGTTAGTTTTCTCATAACAACATCATAACTCAGTATTTGGCTATGACTCTTTCCGTCCACCTGATTAAAAATCATAGACATACAGCTATCATCTTTTGCCCAACTATCAATATGAATGAACTCATAATCATTTATAAATACTTGATCATCACGGTTAAGAAGATTTGACTTTTGCCTGTAACATGAAATAGTAAAAGTTCAATCAACTTGTATATAAATGAATTTTTCAACATTAATCACATATACATTTTAAACGTCTTACCATGTAAGTTGCATCCTTGAATTTGCTTTCCCTTTGAAGCTTGACAATATCATTGCCAATTGTGTGTCTGAATGAAATGTCACAAATCTCCATAATGGTGATGACGTGACTTCTACAAATCCCACAACCAATTTAATAAAAGCTTGATAAGTATAAGGGTCACTATCATAGTCAATATTTGGAACATTGAAACCATGGGGAATATCTGCAATAATTAGGGCATATTCCCTTTTAGGTATGAGTTTAGAAATGTCTTCACAGTCGCCTTGTATTACTTGATATTGAACAATGTCTAGCCCATTCCAAATGGAATGAGTAAAAGTTGGATCAAGTTCAACATTCTTAGCACGTTGCTTCCTGAGTCCTTCGGTCTTTATTTTTCAATAAATGTTCTGAAGCTAGTTGGCGCTCCATTATCATCCTTCTTCATCTTTTATAAAATAAACAAATATATGTGTAAGTTATACATTAAAAATAGTACATAGATGAATAAAAACGAATGGGTAAATTAAGATACCTTTTTAAATGCAATATAAAAAGCTTTCAATGTTGATGTAGAACTTGAATCTGGATAGTTGAGTACGACATCATCCCAACTATCTTCATTCAACAATCTAACCATTTGTTCTTGAATTTTCATGTAAACTTTGTGACTACATAGATAAAGTAACAAAAATTCAATATAATGATATGTATAACAAATACTACCAAGAACATCATGTTTTATTTAAAAGAAAATTATAATCTAAAAATAAACAAAAATAATTCAACAAACTTACTTTTGAAATTCCTCGGACATTTCCTCCAATGATAATTCCCCTTACTTCACAGGAGATAATATTGTTTTAACAATTTTTTCATCTTTCACTCCTTTCATTGCTCTCCAAGGTGTGATAGTCATATCTTCTGGAAGATGTTTCAAGTCAAAACCTAATTTACTGCCGCCACATATCAATGGCTTAGACTTTTTAACTTTCTGGTTTTTAATGCCAATGTTTTCCCACATGCTACAAATCTCATCAATCAAGTTCCAAACATCTCTAGTTATAAATGCCAATTGGAAAATGTTATCAACACCTCTAAATATGTCACTAGGAAGGTTGCATTTTCCACTTTTTGAATTGGGTTTCTCTTCAATTTGATAGCCTATTTCCATACAACATTCCCTTCGGAAATCTGCAGTAACATTTATCCTATCCCCACCACATTTTTCTTGAAATTCACTATGAATAAATCTAACACTTTGGATGAAAGTAATAGACATTCTATATTCATTATCTGAATTATGATCCACGCCACTAAATTTGCTTCTCTATCCGATAAACCAGCGTAAATGATACATTTCATTGTTTCAAAACGTGGGTTATTTGGATATTCCTCCATCAATTTTCTTTGAGCTTCTAAAGAATGATTCCCCCCAAGCACATGATAATTGTATTCAAAACATTTTGATTTATCAAATGATTCTTTGTTGGGAACTTGAACTGGATCAACAAGAAGCACATAATTAACCACATGAGCATATGGATTATACCTCATCAATGTCTTCAACTTGTGAACATGCAGATGGTGTGGCTTTCTGACTTGATATCGACATTGTCCTTCACTTTCCTTATAGGTTTGTCTGAAATTAAGCTGAAATGTACGACCACCATCAATTAAGTTTTTCTTTGTCAAATTCTGTCGAATGGCATTTTGTTTTGTTTTGATAATGGCATCCTCTAAATCAACTCCTGGTGTAATGATTTCTCTGGCTTCTTTTGAAGTTTCACTAGGTTCTTGACTGCTATTAATGACTACTTGAAAATATTCAACTTTACTTTCTTCGTCATAATATTCTCAACATATTTTTTTTTGGTGTTGTTACTTTTGGTCTTTTACGGCTCTTCTCAGTTCCAATGTCATCTTCAGTAATAGCAACATATGCTTCACTGTCAATTTCATCTTCATTGCCATCAAAAGTAACTTGTTTACCCTTGCTAGATTTGTCCACTAGAGGCCTTTTTTTTTATCCTTTGGATGTAGTTTTGTAGCATCATCAATTACTACATTTTGCCTATTTTGGATATCTTCTTCTGACATTGAGTAAAAAACATTGACAACTTTCATGATATCATGCTCTATGAAATGAATGCCTCCCAACCTAATTGACCAACTTTCAACAAAATTCTGCCACATAAAATATCATATGTCAATAAAATCAAAATTAAAAAAATATAGCGAGACACTTTCAAGAAAACAAAATACAAATATAAATGACAATACTTAATGATGTTTTGTTTCATCTCATTTACGATTTGTTTACACAACTTTGTAGATACCTCTCTCATGTCATACAATGAATATGTTAGTTGATATTTAATCCTTTCATGTGACTTGGGATCTTTTGTAAGTATGTAAACAACTTCAGTGCCTGGTACGGAACACATATCTATGACTCTTCCCATCAGCTCAAAAATTCCATTTTCATTCGGTATATCAATATATAGATATATATTCACACTTTGACTTTCTTTTTCTTTCACATACCATATTCTTGATGGGAATTTCACCTCTTTTGAATTATTCTGGTCTTAAATCATCTTCTTATCATTTGAGGCACTTGAAAGATTTGTGGCCATGAGCTCAGGTGGAGTTCATTCACTAATGTTTTTTGAAGATGCACCTTTAAGTGTCTTTAGTCCAGACATATTCACAGAAACATTCTTTGATGCCATTTTCCTGAAAAATATAAACACAATTTAGTAAACAACAAAAACATATTAACTTAAATCCACAATGAAAATATATCCTAAATTTTTAATTTATATCATCAAATAATTGAAATTAAAAAAATATTAACCCTACCCCCTACCTCCCATATGTCGCCCTTAACCCTACCCCCCATACCCACCTCGCCCCCTACACCCGCCCAACCCCCATTCCCCCCTCTCTC